>JANHFT010006411.1:0-19763 GCA_032467955.1 Pseudoxenodon macrops
CTCTCTCTCTCTCTCTCTCTCTCTCTCTCTCTCTCTCTCTCTCTCTCTCTCTCTCTCTCTCTCTCTCTCTCAAAAAGGCAATACGACAGTTTTAATAGATTTGTCTCTGATAACAGTCAAGTACCAGTAGTGCATACTATAATTGCATTAGCTCTGCAAATCGTTCTGAAAATGATTTACTATAAATGGATCTGTTAAATTCTTGGGCAATAATTAACATTCTTTCTAAATATTGCCCCGTTTGATGATAGAAGGGCAGCTTTATTTTCTTAACTGTCTTTTTCTTATAACTGATTACAGGCTATTTCCACATTATGAAATTTGCTTGGGCAGTGTATAAATTCATATTGCTATATTCACACACACACACACACACAGAGTGTATATATATTCTTGACTGACTAAGGTTAATAGTACAGGGCTGCAATTGAAACATGGGAATTTGAGCACTCCTGCAGAGAGAAGCTGCCTGAATCTGTGACATTAAATCTGACGAATTAAAGATAATGTGGTGCTTAATCATATCAGGCTCACGATATCAGCAAGAGCTCAAGCGGTGTATTGTAACTTATTCATCTCTACTTGTAACAGTGGAATTTGCATCGGGTTGCTACAGTTCTTAAACCCAGCATGTTGAGATTTGACAAACAACATCATAACCTACATTTCTAGAGAATAATTTATTAGTTTTAGAAATAATACATCACGATAAAATATTTTATTTTTACTGCCTCCAAAGTCCTTTCTTCATTTAGAATTGGTTCAAAACTGAAAACAGCATCAAATTAAGGTACTTTTTTCAATTTCATCCAAAACTATGAACATCTAGTCTGAACCTACTAATGAAACATAACTTAGATACCACATTTCGGTGGCCAAATCTATAAATGGATTAAATGGCTCAGCTATTTGGAGAAGATTTCATAAAATGCACGACGGTATTAATTTGGACAGGCTTTAAAACTGATGCAAAATAAAGTGGCATCTGGAACAGAAAATGCATATAAAAATTAAATAAACAGCTGCCTTATCTACCCATGATCTCTTTTTTTTTTTTTTTGCTGGGGTTGAAAAAAAATACTTTGCAAAATTGAATATGGTGTGGATAGGATATATATATATATATATTAGCAAAGAAATGTGAAGGGAATGTTCTCTGATTATTTTAATCATTATGTAGCAGGAAGAAGAATATAAGACACAAGTGGATAACCAAATTATCCATTGTTCTTAATTGTTGGGGACCTGTGACCAATTTTTTTTCAACACCGATTACAATGGAGATATGATGATCTTCCTTATATTGAGTTATTGAGTGCAGCCTTAAATTTCTCTTTCTAACCTGCAGGATAAGAGGATCTAAACTTATTTCTTAAAATGATAATCCTATAACATATTTATAAATGGTACTTATAGTACTACTGTATAATGGACATGCTGGTTCATGATGACTATAATAAATTTAAGCACTATGTTAGATATGTAAGGGACCTTGGTGGTGGTGATGGACTAAGGAGTTAGTAAGTGAGGTACATCAACATCAGTTGAAGGCCATTATGGTATCAATATATCACATTTTTATTGATGCAAAATTATCCTTAATGCAACTAAGAAATTCAGATAATTGGTAGATTGATACCGGTATGTAGTTCATATGAAATTGTACTGTGTTACATGTGTGTCTGTGTATAATCAATTATACATTGTCGGAAAATTGTATACAAGTATTTGTACTAGCAGTTTATCAATGGAAGTCCTGTTTGCACAGAGATTTAGAACTACATATTTAATTTATTTTGTTCTTTCTCAGTTGATTAATTTTCATTAGTATACGGGACTGAGCATTTTGTAGTTTTAATTCTCTTTTTGTTTCTGCACACTTGTGCTCAGATACGGACCGACGTCAGTCAATCAACATGACGGGGAGAAAATGGAAGGAGGCTTTAATCATTTACCTTCTAGATCAGAGGTGGTATTCAGCAGGTTCTGACCAGTTCTGGAAAACCAATAGCGGATATTTTGAGTAGTTTGGAGAACCGGTAAATACCACCTCTGACTGGCTTCGCCCCCATCTGTTTTCTGCCTCCCGAGTCCTAGCTGATCGGGAGGAAATGGATATTTTGCAGTATCCTTCCCATGCCACGCCCACCAAGCCACGCCCATCAAGCCACACCCACAGAACTGGTAGTAAAAAAAATTGAATCCCACCACTTCTAGATGTCCCCTGCTCTGTCTAGAAGCTGGGAATTTTTTATTATTCTTAGGTGTTATATCTAGGAGGGGAAGAAATACTCTTATTGTGATGTCTCAATTTTTCCTTTTTCACAGTTCCTGCTGAAGGGAACTAATGCATTATTCTACAAAATGACAATGAGCCTTAATGCCAGTTTAAGCAATTAATATCACAGTTGATTTTCTCTAGTGGAGTGAAATGATTTGTTTTACTTTAATAATCTTTGATGTGAATGGGAAACTTTTTTGTGTCAGCCACATAATCTTTGCAATGGGGGGGAAAACTCTCTTTATATATATAAGCACAGGAGAACTGGCAACTGAATTTGCTGACAATGCAGGTATGAAGCAAAAAGTAGCATCACATTGAGCCCAAAAGATCCATAAAGCTGTTTGGGGGGGAAATCATTTAGAAGAAAAACAACACTTACAAGATTAATAGCAGCTCAGGTCAAACAATTTACCCTTCTGTTGTGCTAAATTATCATTAATTAAGGTGCATTCTACTGTTTAGCAAGCAGATTCAATGGCTACCAGAATGACTGTCCTTTCTATATGTAAGTGTAAATAACTAATCTCATCCAAAAATGCAGCACACAGCAGATTCATATTCCTTACTTTAACAAGAGGGTGAATAACTCTTTCTGAATTAAGACTAATCATTTCAAACAAGCCAATCTCTGTCGTAAAGTGGCAGAAAATTATTTAAAGTATATATTACAAAAAAAAGAATAAAAAATATGTTTGGTTTGGTTTATGTGCAACATTCCTTTCCCTTATCTTTGTTTTATACAAAAGGCGAGAGAGAGAGAGAGACTATCCCAAGAGCTGAGATTGACCTCTGAGAGAAGAAGAGATGGTAAGAAAACATTTTTAAAGTTACAGAATCGTTTTCTCACAATCAGTGTGATTAAAAATATTGCACCGTGGTTTGATTAAAAAATGACTCGGTCCATAACTGATCTTGATGTTCTAGTCATATCTACTCAAATATCAAGATATTATTCCTCCTATTCCAGGGGGAAAAGCTAATGGTTACAACCGTGTTCATTCACTTGTCAAGGTACAATAGATCAGGGGTGTCAAACTCAAGGCCTGGGGTCCAGATTTGGCCTGGGGGGTGTTGATGCAGCCCTCAATGAAATCAAGTCTGACATCCTTGCCATAGACCCTTCCCCAATCAGGTTCAGTGATAGAACATGCAAATTAAATTATAAAGTCAATATGTATCCTAGGCTACATCCAACATGTAGCCTAAAATCTTACCCTGATATGGAACAGTATGTAAGAAATTTGATTACTGAAAAATGTGTAATGTCCTGTACAGTGAAGATCACACTGTAAATATTTATTTGTTCAAATGCAAACCATTTAATTACTATGGCTTTAATTATGTACAATTTACATTCATAGCACTACCCAGTTAATAATTTTGTGACAATTCCATACTCGTATTTTAAATGATGTTTGGGTAATGAATAAGTCTACTGAGAATCTTCCAGGGAATGCAAAATTACCTCTCAGTTGACTTTCAGTTTTCTGCAAAATATGAAGCCTGTTAATTTAAAATAATCTTGCATGTTTTTACCATAATATATAAATAATGAAAATAATTAGATTCCTATGGAGATAGTTTAACTTGAAAAATTAATGCTTAGGTGTTAGATCTAGGAGGAGAAGAAATTCTCTGAAGAAGAAGCAGATCCACCATCTGTGTTTATTACCTCGGTGTAAGAACGGTAATGTGACAAATCATTTTAATAGCATAATTGGTCCCCAGTTACTAACTATTTCTATCCGTACTTGAGAAAAAGCTGTAAGCACAAATATATTTGTATTCCAGAAAAATATTTTAAATTGGTTATTAGTTCACTTCTAATTTAGTATCCAATTTCTTTTTTTTATACAGCTGTTCATGCAATATTATAGACACAGGGAACTCTTCTAAATCTCATTAATAATAATTTGTCCATGGAAGTGTGAAACTTTTATTAGTCAGAGCCCACAGGATTTTGTTGCCCTTAAACTCAATGCATGAAAAAAACCTTTGAAGGATGCTTGTCAACATTGCATGAAGTCGATGTAAGCAATTGTGGTGGGCAATCTCTTTTAAGCTGGCAGAGTATTGGGGATACTCAGTGCCACAATCCTCTTCCAAAAGGAAGATTGGAGACAGTATGAAAGTGTTGCTGGGTCCTGCAAAGACCTCTTAAGGAGAAGTTGAAGGACCTCCTCTTTCAAAGTATGTGGCTCAAGCAATTAACCCTCTCATGGACCTAACTACATACAATGTCCCAGGAAGCTTTATGTTCTGAATCGAATCACGCTGGCAAGGGAAGATGCCAATTAGAATCAGTTTATTGTACAACTTACACAGCATCAAATGACCCAACAATGATAGTAGTAAGGATCCACCCCAATTTCCCTTCCTGCAGTCCCCCTCAGTCAGAACCACAAACTAGATACAAACTGACTCACAAGCAGGGGTGAAATCCAGCAGGTTCTGACAGGATCTGAAGTACCGGTAGCAGAACGTTTGAGTAGTTCAGAGAACCGGTAGTGGAAATTTTGAGTAGTTCGGAGAACCGGCAAACACCACCTCTGGCTGGCCCAGATTGGGGTGGGAATGGAGATTTTGCAATATCCTTCCCCCAGGAGTGGGGAGAGAATGGGGATTTTACAGTATCCTTCCCCTGCCACGCCCACCAAGCCACACCCACAGAACCGGTAGTAAAAAAAATTGGATTTCATAACTGCTCACAAGACAAAGAGGGAAGTCACAACAGTCACACATTTTGAGTCCCCAAAGCAAAGGCCAAGATTCCAGAAACCAAAACACAGTCCAAAATTCCAAAGGCAGAAAGCCAAGTCTGAAGACCTCAAGCAAAGTCCAAGGTTTAGAGCCACAAAATACAATCCAAGGTCTACAAACCAAGGTCCATAAAGGCCGGGAAAGTGTGTGCCAAAGCAAACAGGTGTTCCCAACACCTTCCCTCAGCATCCAGCTAAATCACCCAACACCAGATGTACTTTGTGAGGAGAGACTGGGCTGCTTCCTCGCAAGCAACCTCAATGACCTCCTCTGTGCCTCTATCCACTCTCCATGCCCACAGAGCGGACAGAAGAGGCATCATGTCCTTCATCGAAGGTGATCTGTAGCCTGTTATCGCCACTGGTCCTCTGCAGCTGATCCTTTCCTGCAGGCAGCTTTTCCTGAGCTCTGGGCCTTGGTCATTCCAGGGGAACCATGCCATCCCCGTGAGATATTCCTGGTTACAGCTCCTCTAAATTGGGGTCCAATGGGGCCATCACACTTTAACCTATAAGGAAGGACAAGAATGAGGAGGAAGGTCAATGATACAGATATCCAAACTCCCAGTTCCTAAGACTCTGTCCACTTCATCTGGACTAACAATTTCAAACTCTTCTTAGATATTGAAGTTAGTCCATATCTTCAGAACATCAATTAGATGTGTCCAGCAACTTTATCTGATGGATGCCCAGACTAAACCTCAGGGGTCCTATAAATGTTATTGAAGTATTTTTAAGCAAGCATTCTTGGTTAGGATAATAAAATTTGTGTTATGTATATTTGATTTATGAACAGAATAAACTATCCCTTGGAGAGTTCAAATGTTAGAGTCTTAGAAAAATCTAATGTCATGCTGGCAATAGGCAAGTTGGCAACGACAAGTTTGCATCATTTTCTCTCCTCCTGTTCTTTTGGATCTCGTTCTCCTCTTCTTCCTGATCCTGAAAAGCCCTCTACCAAATTCTTACTGCATATATTTTCCTCTCTTCTGGACATGGGAAACTGGCGCCCCCCCCCCAAAAAAAGTGCAGTTAAAAATTGACTGCATTGAATTCTCCCTATCAAGTTTGCAGCTTTTCCTTTTGCCACATCTGATTATTCCTTTGATGATGAAAAAAAAACCACAAAACCCACAGGAGATGCAACACTGTGTTACAGATTTGAATTCAAATCTTATCACAGGAATGGATTACACAAGAAAACCCAGCCTTTATTGATTATATTTGCTGAAGCTACCCACATACAATATGCATCCATGCTCCCTGAACTCCACCACAGTACTAGCCTACAGTCATGCAAGAGGTGTTGGAGAAGACACTGCAGTGGTTGCTTGCATGGATGGGGTCTTCTTAGAAGCCCCCTTTTAATCAAGAAGCCCTGCCTCAACTGCCATTTCACTCAAGCTCATTGAGTGCTGCTACAACTGGGACAAGTTCAACTGGATTCCATGTCATTTCGTAGTCATGAGCATGCTTTATTTTTTCCTGGTCCACCTTAAAGCAATATTGATGTGGTTTACTATTGGCTTCCTGTGATGTTGCTCCTCCCCAAAATTCTTACTGTTGGAAGGAAAATCCATCTGGGTCAGTTCCAAGCTGGGAGAAAAATCCTGGAAACAACATGGAAACTGATTCAGTAGTGGGTTGCTGCTGGTTCGGACCAGTTTGCCCAAACCAGTACCAGGAATTTTCCCCCACTCGCTGAACCGATAGTGACGGCTGGCCAGCCACACTCCCAAACCCATCCTCCACCACAAAATTGGTGCTCCGACCTCAAAAACAACCCTCTGCGCATGCGCAAACCCTTCTGCACATACACAAAACCTTCTGCGCATGCGCAGAGGGTTTATACCCAGAAGTAACATGGGCATGTGCGCAAGCATACTAGGGCTTGCGTGCAAAACACACACTTCTGACGCAATCTGAACTGATAGGAAAGGTAAGAGGAACCCACTCCTGGGCTGATTGGATAGAAAGATTTATTGTTGAAGCAGGACCACCAGGGTTTGTGGTTCTGGTGCAGCTGACAAAATGGTTGGATGAGCGGATGGATCTTTATAGGTTTCTGTGACTTTGAAGTTTGGACTGTTCTGGGGGTGACGCAATGAAGGGGCTTGTGTTCTGAAAGGGTGTATTGGGCAATTCCTATTGTGGCTAATGGCTTTCGTCCTGTGTTGGATCTTGGGTGAGGGGCTGCTTTCTATTCCTACCATTCTGCCTTTGTTAGCTGTCAAACTTTGCTGCTAGGAGTTTTGAAATATCCTGTCTTGAATGGATTACCAAATCTGCATTTCTGAAAGTTGGCCTCCTCAGTTTCTGCTTGAGGGGCAGGGAAGCTGGAGCTGGTTTCTGCCTCTCCTAAAAAATTGTTCCTCCCATTTCTTCTTTAGGGGAAATATTCTATGCTGCCTTTTTCTAAATATTTCCCAAAATATTTCATTCTTCTGGGGTGGGGGTGAGGGCTTCTCACACTCCCATACTCTTATAAACAGGAACTCAGTTCCATAAATGGTGCTTAGAATTAAACAGCTCTCTCAACATAGCCATTTTCTTTGCAGGTTGTGGAGTTGTAAAGCATTTTAACAGAGGCAGATAAAAGTAGATTGTTAAACTTGAGGGTTGTCTGCCTGGATACATCCATATTGTTTTTCTCATGCCAATATAGAAGTAATTTTCTATTCCTATTTTTTTAAAGACTTTTTTCCCCCCAGCTTCCTGATCATTACTCACCCAAACAAACCATAACTGACTTTTTCAGTATCAGCAAGGTCTGCTAGAAAGATACTGCCACTGTTGTGATGTGGTCTATTAATTTACTTAGTCTATTTCTCTAACTGCAATTAAACCTCCTAGTCTACTAACAGTGAAACCAACGGTTTTGCAATTTTATATTTTACAGTGAAATAAAAAAGCAGATACATAGCGAAGCAACTCACAGCCAGACAGATGTTGTCCAAAACAAACATAAATGTTTTGCATTGTGGAATAAAAAATTATTTGTAAGATCCCGATAGGAAGGCGTATTACCTGTAGGAATGTTAAACAAAACAAGTTAAGCCTCCCTGTTCCCACCATTTCATCGGATTGCAACAAGGCCGGAGCAGATCAGTCTGAAATCTGGTGGGCAGCGGTTAAACCGCAAATAATTAAATTATTAATTAAACCACTTTGCATATAATCGAATTATAAATATCAAAGCAATTCAAAGTGCCTAGTCATATTTTTGCTGGTGATTTTATCATGAATAACCACCCCTAATAACTATTTCCAATTGTTAGGGGGAAATAACGGTACTACTTTTATTATCCAGGCTGAAAAAGCTCTACAACAAAACAAAGGAAAAAGTTAAACCTGTCGTGTAAAAGTAGAGAGTGCAAAAGCATCAGCCGGCGTTTACAATCGGCTAAACCTTTTTCTCCGTCTGCAGAAAGAAAAGTGTTCAACGGAGCTTATCACTCATGTTAGTTTACATAGGATTACAGCCTAATTAATTTTCTTAAACAGTGCAGGGACAAATAGATCAGCAGAACTGGCCAATTTTATTGCACTACAGGATCTTTGATGAGCTCTGCTTTAAATATCTCTGCATCAATAAAATGAAATGTAAAACGGTTATGGCTCTCAAAATGCCCATATAAAACCCATAGAATTTAAGTGACAATTCTCTCCCTCACTCCCCCCCCCCATTTTTTCTCTCTCTCTCTCTCGTCCACATTTATTGCAGCATTCTGTAGTAAGTTAATCAGATGTTTTGGAATCCACTAAACGCTAACCTCTAATGAAGGTACTTGGCTGAGAAAATAATTCACAAAAACATTTATGGGGATACAATCAACTTAAAATGTCAAAGTTCTGCCCTGGTGTAATGGATTATATATTGCAATTCCCTACAATGGGAAAATGTTGCTGAATAGCTGACTATTTTCATCCTTGTGAAGAGATAAGATGCATTTATTTTCAAGTGCCAGGGAAATCAGAAGGTTCAGGCAGTTTAAATGAGTATAAAGATTTATTGCAACTCTCTACAAGAATCTGCCCAACTAGTGACCAAAAGAAATGAGCGAAAGAGAGGCATTTGAGGTGGGCTGGGCTTAGATTTCTTGCAGGCCTGCAGGGACTCATGGCTTATGACACATTTGACCCTTCCCTCAGGCTCAGCCTGGTCAACTCCTGCATTTATTTTGCAACGAGAAAACACATTCCAAGGTCACTCAATTTTCCTCAGGCCTGCGAAGTGTTTCTCTATGTGGTGGTCCCTAGTCTAGTTTCAGATGTCTATGGATATTCTCAGTTATCCAGGTCATGGTTGTCCCAAGGTGCTTTTTCAAGAGGCAACTGGACTTTCTGGTTTGTCTTTGTCTTTATAGTCTTCTGATAATCCCATATAGAACAAACATGGAGTAAAATAAAACATGCTTGTGACCAGTAGTGGGATTCAAATAATTTAATAACCAGTTCTTTGCCCTAATGATCAACTGGGTAGGCGTGGCTCAGTGGTCATGTGATTGTGTGGGCGTGATCAACTCAATGTCACTCACATCAGGGTCTGGTGGTTTAACAACTATCTCAATGGGCGAGACTAAGAGGTGATATGATAATAGTTCTCCAATATTTGAAGGGCTGTCACAAAAAAGAGAAAGTCCACATGAGGGCAAGACAAGAAGTAACAGATGGGAACTAATCAATGGGTGATCCAGTCTAGAACTAAGAAAAAAATTCCTGACAGTGAGAATAATAACCAGTGGAAGGACTTGCCTTCAGAAGTTTTGGGTGCTCCATCACTGGAGGTTTTTAAGAAGAGATTGGACAGTCATTTGTCTGGAACCATATAGGATCTTCTGCTTGAAGAGGAGGTTGGAACAGAAGACCTACAAGGTCCCTTCTAACTCTATTCTCCTTCTCCTCCTCCTCCTCCTCCTTCTGATTATTATTATTTTCTTTATTCATTAAACATGAAACTCAGTCAACTGAACATTCAAAAATGCATCACAAATACATTGACTGGTGCTAATGGTTGTTACAGGTTGCTGCCAGTGTCCTAGGCATCAACCAAGTACCTTCTTAAAATATATGATGTTCCAAGTAGGGCAGTCTTTTGCAGTTACGCTGGTATTATTGCAGGAAGCTGCAATTTCTTAAGGTGTTTTATAAAATTCTTGGACATGGTACCAAGTGCCCAATGACAATGGGTATCACAGTTACATGTTTCATCCATAGCCTTGTAGTTTCAGTGACCAGGTCGCGATACTTTGTAATTTTTTGCAGTTCTTTTTCTTCGACTCTGGCATCTCCTGGTACAGCTATATCAATAAACTGAACGCAACTCACTTAAAACTGCCTCAATTAACAATAGAAATTTTGGCCTCCATTGTGGTCCTAAGTCAAGAACTACCTGTACACAATATCTCAGAGCAACTGCTATTCCTACTGCCTCGCTTTCTTCTGAAACCAAAAGGAGGGCTTTAAAACCAAAACATTTGTCTCGCTTCTCTATATCTCCAAACCAGGAAACTATAATTTGCTCAAACCGCCATTTATTACTTTAAAAAAAGGGACCCGAGACCATGATTGATCATGGTTTCGTCTACATAACTACGTCACAAATTTCTGTTTCCGGAATTCAAAGGTGAAGAAAAACTTTGCAGCTTACTCTTAAGCTGCAAAAAGGAATTTTAAGCTTCTTGTTGTGTGACAAATAGGAAGGAAGGGAAATGTCCAAGTCCACAGTTCATTCTTCTGACAGGAAATCACAGTTTGTTATTATATCAGAAGTGTGTATCAGGCCTAGTCAAGGTTTTCTAAACCAGCAAGGAATTAGATTGCCTTCTCACTCGCTATCCACAGACAGACTCAAGATGATCAGGTAAATAAAGTTAATACAAAGAATTAGGAAGCTACATAAACAAAGTTTTTTTTCATTAAACAACCAAGAATCCTCTCCTTTATATATATTTAGTCCCAAGCTTGAAACTTGAGTCTTCTTCTCCCTCCAACAATAATACAAATACTTGTTTTATGGTCTTGAAATTTTCTTCTATATGCCACTTGTTTACAAAATAGCTTTTTCCACGGTGAAAACCTGAGATTTCCAACTCAGCAACTTCGACTCGTGAAGATCTAAATGTGTTCTGATCCTTTTTAAAACGTTTTACCATATTAACCAGCGTGTCGAAAGAAAATCAGAATAGGCATTTGTTTTCTATACTGTTTTTTTTTATTTAGGGACAGAGAATTCTAAGAAATTCTACATCATCAGAATGTTATGGGAGGAAAACAGTAAAAAAACTACTAAGCTAAGATTCAATAAAAAATAAACAATAGTTCATTTAAAGGACAAACAGGGAGAATTAAAGGTTTCAGAAGATCAATATCAAAGGGTGGCTTTTAAAAAGTTGGTTCAAATACATTATAGTCTTGGGTCTCGACATCTACAGAGAAGTTACAATTTCACACCAAAAAAAACTGTATAGTGTTTGCAAAAGAAATGGGAAATAGTCATAAGCTTCGAAAGCTTACCATATTTCTCAATGGAAATATTATTAATGGCTGATGAATTTTTCTTAGCAATTGCTTGCTCCTAGCTCACAATCTCTCCTACACTGTAAACATTCAGGGTCAGGGGTGGGTTCCAAACTTACCTTGCCGGCGGTTCAATGCCTTCCACGCCGCGTGGGCGCGCCTCATGCGCATCCCTTGCGCGCGTGCATGAGCAGTAAAAAAAAAGCCCCAAAAATTTTCTTAAAAAGGCTGAAAATGAGATGGCAACGCATGCCCAGTGCAGAAAACTCGGTTTCTACGTATGCGCAGTGCAGGAAACTTGGTTTCTGCGCATGCGCAGAAGAAGAATAAAAACCAGGGGAAAAAATTCCCCCAAAAAACATGTCGTTGCCCACGGAGCAATAGAACCGGCTCCGTGACGTCACCAGCGGCCTACTACCTACTCGGTAGAACCGGTTAGAACCGGTAGGAACCCACATGCCCACAAAGCCATGGCCACAGAACCAGTAGTAAAAAAAAATTCAAACCACTGATTGCAACTGCATATTAACGATTTTAAAATTAAATGCTATATTTCCTCAAATGAGTACTTTTGTTGAACTTTTTGCACTAATTTGCAATGAGATTAATGAACTGGCTTTTGAGGAAGAAAACAGTATTTGATTCATTAATTTTGCCTAAAACACATTTGAATCATTGTGTTTTATTTTGTTTTTAGGTTTCTTATTTTCTCCTTTCTTTCAGCAGATCTGACAGCCCGGTTGTCTTGGATGAAATGGGATTAAAATGCATAACAGAAAAGAGGATTCTTCAAAGGATCTGACTGCTTGATATCAGCTGTTAAATTCTCATAAATGTACTTAATTATTTATATGTATACTAATAATGAACATAATTTTTATTACAATTTATTATCTATTGTAAGTGAACATGTTCGATTAGAAGGAGAATAACTTACTGTAGAAAAATATAATACTTGAGTGACTAATGGAAGAAGAACAATATATCCCATGCTGATTTTTCTGAGCTTCCAAATAGTTAGCAGGATCATATATAAAATAATCTTAGTTTTTTAAAAATACCTTTAGCATAAATTCTGAAAATTGCAGGAATTAACATGAGGCAAATTGTACTAATTGCCTGGAAAAACTGCAGTAAAAACCTTAACTACTAACAAAGAGAAATACTTTCTCTTGGGAACCAAGGATATTCTCACACCCGGCCAGAGGAAGGAGATGTCACCAGACCAGCGGACGCTGTCCTGATTGGGCCATGTGACTGATTGTTTGGGGTTGAGGAGGAAACTTTTACTTTTAATTAGGTGAAAACCAAGGGCCCCCTCAGAGTTGGTTTTCAGCAGACATGTGCCAATATGATATTTCCAATAAAGTTATTATTTGAGGAATCCACCTGCCTCGGAGTTCTTAATATTAATATTAAACCAACTCTCCACTAAACCGTAAGGAAACTTCTCACTCCATCCAGAGCCGCTATCTGGGGTCCTGAGTCCTGTCTGCTTACCTGGCCTACCGGGCAGCTGGAAGAATCAGGGAAGATGGAGAAGAAGACGGAGGAGATGGCAGCCGCCGACGGGGCTTGTGGATGATCGCTGAAAGCTTACCATTCCCCTCCTTGCCCGAGCGGGTGGCAGCAGCAGCATCGGATGTTGAGCGCCAGCAGGCGCCTGACCCAAAGATCACTTGGCATGAGCCCAGGAACTTTACCAAGCGGAGGAAGATACCAGCTACCACTCTGCATTCCAGGAACCGCCATGAAAGTGCACGATCACCTTAATGAGAGAAGAGGGGACTGTGATCTTCACATGGAGGCCTCACAGCTGTTCTGTGAGCCTTCACCCACTTGCCACTGTTGTTAAGTGAGTAGTTGCAGCTCTTAAGTAAGCCACATGGTTAGGGTTAGTTAGTGTTAGCCTCCGGCAAGGCTGACAAAAATATTTAGAAATTTATCACCAAAGTGTTGTTTACCAGGCACATATTATCACATGTGGTGGACATGCAAACATGCAAGGAAAGTTTTCTTTATTTTAGCATATATGGCAGAGGAATGCTAGGATGGTTGCACAACTGCAACCAACGATATTTATATACATAAATAAATGCAACTGGCTTGCATTTATGACAGTCACAGCGTCCTGGGCATGATCTCCCTTTTGTGACCGTGTGACAAGCAAAGTCAATGGGGGAGCTTCACTTAAGCATTGACTGACTTAAACAACGATCCACTTAACAATGGTGGCAAGACTTTATGAAGTGGGTGAAGACTCACATAATAGCTGTCTCTCTTAGCAAGAGAAATTTGGGGAAGACCTATTCACTTAGTGATTGTGTGACTCGTTTTAAGGTCATAAATTAATAAATAAATAAATTAAGATCGTAAATAAATAAATTAAGGTCGTAAAGTTTCTTAATGCTATCTCTCGGTTTCTTAATGCTATTGGTGTAAAAAAATAGGCTAGGATACCTACCCGAGAAACAAATACTCCTTTGGATGAAGTCAGGTTATTTATGCCCCCGTTCACCCCCACTGTTCCATCTCCCAAAGCCTCCAAGCCCCTGGGTGTCTAGAATAATGAAAGGGCAAAAAATATATTTGTAGAAAATGAGGATTGTAATTAAAAAGGATAAATATTTTTTTAAAAGTTCACTGGGTTGTGTTATTTTGCAAAGGAGACTATACAGGGGATGATTTTTAATTAAAAGGGATTTTTTCCTTTTTTTAATGTCTGGCTCTATATTTGATTTTATTAGAGCTCCTCTCTCTTTTTGATTTTTGTTTTCTTTTTTGGACTCTTGATTTTGGATTTTATTCTCTTCTCTTTTTGGCTTATTTGGATTAGGGTATCAAGAACCTGAAGATTGAGAATTGTGATTTGAAATTTTTTGATTTTTTTTCTTGGGCCCTATTGGATTACTAGCATATTTTTCTTTCCCGCCCTCTTTTTTACTTTTTGTGGCTTTTCCTTTTTTCTTTTGATTTTTAAATTTTCGGGGGGTTGATACAGGCTTTGGCCGATTGGAATTACAAATATAATTTGATTCTGGATTATAAAATTGTTGCCCCGGCAGGATGAGTAAAAAGATGACATCGCAGATACCTACAACACCAAGCACAGAAGACAGTAGAGATGACAGGGCAACAGAAATTGGAGATTATGTTGCAAGCAATTCACTTAGATATAAAAGAAGTAAAAACAGAAATAGGTAAAATAAATGAGAAAGTGGGAAAGCTGGAAGAAATGATGGAAAAGTCAGAACAAAGAATCCAGAAAGTAGAAGAAAAAAGTGAGCACTTGGAGAAAAAGTTGGAGGAGATTAATGTAAACAGCTGGAAGAATTCAGGAGAGATCGATAATTATGTTAGAGATGGACAGTGCTGATTATTACTTGCACTTTCAAAATATTGAAGAGGTAAGAGAAAATCTGCCAGAATAGGTAGCAGAGATATTAGCAGAACCAATGGAACAAAGGAAGGAGGGAGTTCTGAAGGAGATCAATTAAATATTTAGAGTACATACAAGACACTCCATGAGAAATAATTTACCTAGATGTAAATTACCTAGAATCATGTTAGATTCACTAAAAAAGCAATCAGAAACCAGATCTTGAAAATGGCAAGAACGTCTACCATAAAACACAAAGCTAAAGAAATCATGATATTGAAACACATACCAAGAAGAGTGAGAGATATAAGAAGAGACTACCAATTTTTGACAAAATGTTTGATTAAGAAGGGAGTGAACTTTAGATGGTTGATTCCAGAAGGACTGATAGTAAATTGGCATGAACTTAGATTGGATGCTTTGGACAATGTCCAGCAGTTTTATCAACAGAATCTGGAGTTTTTAGAAGATATGATGCCAAGAGAAGAAGAAGGGATGAAAAGTTTAACAGAGAGGGAGCAAGAAGAGAGAGAGAAACAAACAAAAGACTTAATGGAGCAAGAAGAGCGAGCAATAAGAGAGGGGGCAAAAACAAAAGACTCAAAAGAACAAAGAGTAACTAGAGCAACTAGTCAACTAAGTAAATAAAAAATCGAGGAAGAAATAAAAATCATCTCATTAAATATAAATGGACTAAATTCTGCAATAAAAAGAAGAAGAATATTTAATAAATTGGAAAAATTAAAAGTGGATATTATTTTTTTACAGGAAGTGCACATCAAAAAACAACATAGAAAATATTTAGAATATTGGACAAGTTTATACATCATTAGCAGAGCAAGCGAAGAAAGGAGTAGTCTAATCGGAAATAATTTATGAAGATTTAGAAGGTAGAATATTGATGGTAGAAATAATGATGAACTATAAAAAAGTATTAATAATGGCAATTTATGCGCCAAATGATAATCAAGAATTTTATAGGAAATTACATGAGAAAATTATACAATATGAAGACATTTGTGTGATGGGAGATTTTAATGCAATAGTTGACAAAGATAAGGATTATAAAACAACAAAAGTAAATAAGAAGCAAAGGAGAATATTACCAAAATCTTTCTTTAGGATGGTGGATGAATTAACACTACAGGACGCATGGAGACAAAGAAATACGACAGAAAGACAATATACCTTTTACTTAAGGTAAAACCAGAAAACCAGATCTGGTCAGAAACCAGATCTTGAAAATGGCAAGAATGTCTACCATAAAACACAAAACTAAAGAAATTGTGATATTGAAACACATACCAATCTGGTCATGGTCAAGAATAGATATTATTTGGATGTCGATGGATTTGTTAAATAAAATAGAGAAACTAGAAATTGAAACAGCATCTGGGCTGACCATAATCTTATAGTGATGAAATGGAAAGGACAAAGGAAAAGACTGAGATGAACCAGAGACTATTAAATGAAGAAAACTTTAGAAAATATATGGGGAAAAAATTGCCTTTCTTTTTTAGCATAAATAAAAAAGAAGATACTTCATTGCAAAATTTATGGGATACTTTGTAAAGCATATGTTAGAGGACTTGTGATGACATATTTATGAAAGCAAAAGAAATGGAAAAGCGCACAACAGAAGGAAATTGAAAAAGAATGCAAAAAACTGGAAGAGAAATTACAAAAAACTTCGCAGGATAATGTTATTAAAAATAAAATGATGGTGTTGAAACATTAAATTAATATGTTAGGAAATGAAGAGGTGGCCTATAAAATAAACAGACAAAACAAAATTTATTTGAAAATGCGAACAAACCAGGGTGCTGGTTGGCTTATAAGACTAAAAAAGAAAAAGAGAAGAAAATAATAAATCAATTGAAGGACATAAAAGGGGATAGATATTATCGTATGGCTGAAAAGAAGAAAATAGTGGAAAACTATTATGGACAATTGTATAAACGAGAAAAGCTGAATGAATAACAGATAAAAGAGTATTTAAAAGAGACAAATATACCACAAATACCTGAAAACTATAAGAAAAGATTGGAGGAAAGAATATTGATAATGGAATTATTGGAAGGGATTAAACCGCAAAAAAATGGAAAGATACCAGCTGAATTTTATAAAACATTTCAGGATGGGCTGAGTGAGAGGATGTTGGAACTGTTTAATGATCTTTTACTCCAAGCAAAAATCCCAGACTCATGGTCTTATATGTCCTCTGGAACATCTTGCCACACACACCCATGTGAGGTTTGCCCCAACCCTCCCATCCTTTCTGGCTCTGCCAGTTAGTTGGTTGCCAATGCACATTGGAGTTGATTGATCTGCCCCTGCCATTCCCAAGTGTAAATAGATTTTAATGGTAGGTTAAAACTTATTTATGTTTTAATGTATATAGAGATGACTTGCAAGCCTCCCAGAGATAAGCATGATGGGAAGATATAAAATCTGGCTAAGGAAAAGCTCTGTGAAGAACAGCAAAAATACTTAGGGATAGATAAAGGTCTGTTCCAAAGGTCACCTATTCTTTAGCTGTATGTTGTTTGATTTGCTCTTCTTTTTAAACTTATTTCTGTATAACATCTGAAGTGGGATAAGAGAGCAAAGTGATGGATGCAGTAGTGCAGTGTTGTGCAATCAACTCCAGCTTCTCCATACTCCTTTTATAATGCAATGTCCAGAACTGGACAGAGTACCCTTATGTCAGACATAACACATTGAAACTATTGTTTCATGTTATGTAAATGAAGTCCAGGGTTACAAACCTGACAGACATGACTCTGAAATTATTCATAGACTGTCTGGTAGAAATTTAACAAACCATAATTATGAGTGCCTGAGTGATGCTTAGAATCTCTTTTCAAAAAATAATACTCCACCAGAATCATATTTCAGTCTTGAATTACAATATTTTTGGGGTAATATTTCAGTCCCATCACATTCAAACTATGAGTCTCTGCATAAACAATTTCAAATCAGGAGCTGTATGATTTTAATCTGTTTTGAATCAGCAACATGAAGGAAGATGGAAGGATGCTTTGCATGCATTGCACAGCAGATGCATCCAGATTAACTTTTAAAGGGTTAGAATTGGATCTGGGTTGCCAAATCTGGCAAAGATTAAAAATATCAGCATCAACTGCTCATCTAGTTTATTGTTTTTAATCTTTGCTATGAAGATATCATTGTTTTACATTGTTTTAAAGGCAATAGGTTGTGTATAGAATGTGCACTATGCACATTCAACAACTGATGTAAATATGCTATTCAGTTTTTCAGGCTGTAAGTATAATTAGAAAAATGATATTGCTTGTTAAGCGTTAGGGGGTTCATCACACGTGTGCTGAGATTTCAGGTGGCATGAAGCCTGAAAGCAAGTTTCCCATAAGTGCCATCTTCACTACACATCACTAAGCTTGCTGGCATCTGACCATAAACAAAGGGAGGGGGGCAGAGAAGGTTAGGGAAGTTATGCAGGCAGTGATAATGACATAAGGGTGGAGGGAGGAGACTGACAGAAACCAGAGGTGCTAAGCAGCCAGATTCCACCGCCTGAAGGACCTCTCCGAGACACACATTCAAAGTGGTTCCCAAAACATTAAACCAGGATGCCAATGGACACTGATAGTCTACTGGGGTAGGGCCATGAATGAGGTGAATACTTTGTACCTTTGGGTGGGAATATTCAGACCTTGACTTGCTTTTGCTGCAACAACTAACCACTAACTCTTAGTAAAACAACTTCAACCAAATGGAGTCAAGGGTCTTTATTTCCTAGGGACTTAGCCTCACTAACAGATACTTGCCAACCTAAACATTTTTCTGAAAACATTTCATTTCTGTGAGCCAGCATTTTTCCTGTTGCACTGCTCATTCTTCAATTGTTATTTTATAGAATATCAGCTTCTATACAATATTTTGCTATCATTTATTTCATCCTTTTATCAGGAAAAAATATCCACGATGAAGAGAAAGATGGAATCTATTTTATAATGTTTTCAACTGAAATTGCTTCCAGGGGCCATTTGTTTGCAAGACATACTCAAAATCTGGCAGTTTTTCAAAATACATTGTAGCATAAACATACAAAAATGAATTGACAAAGGAAAAGAGAAGACAATTATTATTAACCGCAATACAGATGTTTAAATTCATTTTATCTTTTTATTTACACCACAATAATAACAAGATGTCATAATGTGGTACAAAATACTGGACTTGTATTAAAGTTGAGATTGATGTTGGTATAGGTTAGAGAAAAACAACACTGGTTAAAAAAAGTAAGACAATATAACAAAAAACAGGAATGAGAGACACAAAGGAAAAATAACCCAAATTTCAAGTCTACTAAGAAAAAAGTCATAATAAAATTTAAGTACAAAGAATATGCTAAAGAATATTTAAAGGGTTCATACAATTAAGAATGAAACTCTGTATAAATTACAGAGTAAACTGGTAGCTGCTATCAATGATGATATATTGAGCATGTTTAGGCATAAAGCAGAATATAATAATGTTACAACTTTTCATACTACATATTTGAATAAATTCTTGGGTTAATAGTGGTTCAACTCATACATATGGGTTGCCAGCAATATAAAGCACCACAAGTGTTAAATAATTTTCCCGGGCCCATTTTTTAAAATGATCTCAAATACAATATGAAGCTGGAAGGAAACCAAGCTCAAATATATCTATGAAGAAACCTCATTTCGTGCTGATGCAAGTCTTGGCGTATTCGAGTCTTTTCCCGTGTAAGATTGAGGGTATCTTGGCGACGTTTCGACGAAATCTCATTCGTCATCTTCAGGTGCTTTCA
>JANHFT010006411.1:40809-65996 GCA_032467955.1 Pseudoxenodon macrops
ATTATTACGGTCATTGACCAGCAATAGACATCCCTGTTTACAATATATAAAAAATAGTACTAACATTAATAGTAGATGATAACATCCCTGTTAAGAAAATACATATTCTCAAACCGTTAGGGTCACTGAAATAAGAATAAGACCATTACACCCACTTTGATTTCTCTTCAGATTGTATAAATTACTAGCACATGGGCATTTTATCGCATCCTATACCCATCATGTATTACCACTGTATTACATGGCAAAACGCATGACAGTATTTATTCTCGTGAAAGGACTAACTGACAAATCTTTTCTAAGCTCTCTGGCCTCAAAACTCTACTTAACAGAATAACAGAAGAGTTGAAAGGGACCTTGGAGGTCTTCTATTCCAACCTCTCTACTCAAGAAGGAGACCCCATTTCATTTCAGACAAATGGCTGGCCAGCCTCTTAAAAGCCTCTAGTGATGGAGCACCCACAACTTCTGAAGGCAAACCATTCCACTGGTTCTATTTCTTCCTGACTCATTTTTATTTCTTCTTCAGGGGAACTAAAATCAGGAAGAATCCATCTCATTAAAAAAACTGTAAAGAAGCAGATAGATGCACAAAAAGAAAACTTCTAACAAAGCATACACTTCTAAGAAAAAAAATGCCTTCATACAGAATACAGAAGTCTTAACCAAGCACAGAAGCTAATAAGAAAATGTACAATTCTATCGAACAAAGCAAGAAATTCTATGTCATGATGAATGAGATCTTTGATCTTCATCAACTTAGAATGACCATTGGTATGCAACACAAGAAACGTTTTCCCCCATCAAACTATATCAGCGTTGTGAAAGTATTATTAAAACCTATCCTGGTTTTAAGAATAGAATACAATTCTTTATTGGACAAATGTGATTGGACAAACAAGGAATTTGTCTTTGGTGCATGTGCTCTCAGTGTACATAAAAGGACAAGATACATTCATCAAGAATCATAAGGTGCAACACGTAATGCTAGTCATAGGGTACAAATAAGCAATCAAATCATACTAGGAAACAATCAATATCAATAAAAATCGTAAGGATACAAGCAACGTTACAGTCCTGCAGTCATAAGTGGGAGATGGGTGATAGGAACGATGAGAAGACTAATAGTAATAGTAATGCAGCCCTAATGAATAGTTTGACAGTGTTGAGGGAATTATTTGTTTAGCAGAGTGATGGCATTCGGGGAAAAACTGTTCTTGTGTTTGCTTTGGTGTGCCATGCTCTATAGCATCCTTTTGAGGGTAGGAGTTAGGGTAGTTGCGAAAAATTATTGATATCTCTTTGAATTGTGTTTAGAAACAACTGGTAGACACAGTAGGAATGGCAAAATGTGATAGCAGGACAAGTATAATATGCTCCCATCTGTGAACAGATGCTTTTGTTCTCAGTGTTTTTAATACTGCCTTCTGAACCATTTGAATTTTTTTAAAAAAATCTGCAAAATAGCCCCCATCACGATAGACCAATTTAGATATAACTCACCTTCATGTCACTGTGTCTAGCCGATTTCACAAAGAATGAACAATATTAGAAGCAACCTTAAATAATATAAGCATTTCAAGCTTGAATGAATCTCAGAACAAAGCAGAAATGAGAAGCATTTTCAAATCTGAATCTGCCTCTTTAGGGGAAATGTTACCCCGTTCAAATCAGATTGAATTATTTCTCCATTCTACGGGGTTCATTAGGAAAGCAGTACTACTCTCTTTCAGAAAATGTGATCTGTATTCACAAAACGTTGCGAAGAAATAGTACCGATAAAATTAGTCATACCTATTTAAGTGGTTTTTGTGTTTGAAACAGAATAACAGAATAAGAGTTGAAAAGGACCTTGGAGGGCTTCTAGTCCAACCGCCTGCTCAAACAGGACAATCTATACCATTCCAGACAAATGGCTGTTTAGCCTCTTCTTAAAAATATCCAGTGATGGAGCATCCAGAACTTCTGAACGTGAGCCATTCCAATGGTTAATTGTTCTCTCAGGACATTTCTCCTTATTTCTAGGTTGGATCTCTCTTTGATTAGTTACCATTCATTGGTTCTTGTCTTGCCTTCTCGTGCTTTGGAGAATAGGTTGACCCTCTCTTCTTTGTGGCAACCCCTCAAATATTGCAACACTGCTATCATGTCACCCCTAGTCATTCGTTTCACTAGAGTAGACCAGGGGTCAGCAACCTTAAACACCCAGAGAGAGAGCCATTTGGACCCATTTCCCACAGAAAAGGAAACACAGGGAGCCACAAAACTCTTCCTGTGCCTGACTATTTCCTGAGTGGCCACAAAACTAGCATACATAGTTGAATGAAAGATTCTGTTTACTTCTGAAACTTTTCTTTTCTTGGATTTATCCATGGTTGGCCTACTGGGGATAGAAAAGCTTAATAAATTGTGCATCGGTGAGTGTCACACATTCACAGTTGTGACGCATATTTTGAGCGACAGGGAGCCACAGCAGAGGGATGAAAGAGCCACATGCAGCTCCAGAGCCACAGGT
Organism: Pseudoxenodon macrops; assembly: GCA_032467955.1. NCBI lineage: Eukaryota > Metazoa > Chordata > Lepidosauria > Squamata > Pseudoxenodontidae > Pseudoxenodon > Pseudoxenodon macrops. The sequence continues at coordinate 43,325 of JANHFT010006411.1, forward strand.
TACTTACCCCTGGATTAGACAAACCCAATTCCTGCAACCGTTCTTTGTATGTTTTAGCCTCCAGCCCCCTAATCACCCTTGTTGCTTTCCTCTGCACTCTTTCTAGTGTCTCAGCCTTAGTAAATAAATATATAAAATCATCTTTGCGGGTTGGAATTGCTTGCTGTGAATTCTGCCTACTCCAAACCCCAGCCGAGAAAGGTTTGAATTAAGATAGCTTGTTATCAAGTGTGTTTGCACCTTTTATTCCCAAGACAAGATTCTTTTCATGAATGGCCAAATACTTGTGTAAAGATTAATTATTGCTTGGGAATATTCTGTTTAAATTAATATTTATTGTTTGCCAATTTTGTTGTTGTTAAAGTTCACTATATATATATAAAACATTTCAGCTGCTGCAGAAAAAGAGCCATTCTCAGAATCGTATCCTGAATGTCCATCAGCATTGAGTTGTTGTTGGAAAAAAGGAAACACAATTTTAGGTTGCATCAAAAGAAAATTTAGGTAGTGTTCAAATCATGGAAAGCCTTGTTTTGTTTTATTCCGCAATTGATCAGAACTGTCCCAAGGAATGAGTCTAGTTCTGTAGCAGGAGGAATGGCAGAACCTCGAGGTGGAGTAAAAAGGGAGATCAGCCTACAATCCCTTTGTAGCCAGAAACTAAATAAGTCCAACCCACCTTGACCCTTATCTAACTTTAGCCAGGTGCTTACCACTAATTGATAAGCTCCCTGTGTATAGAGTTTTAGCAATAAATCAGTTTAATTAAACCTTCACGCAAGAGCAATTAATGAGTTGAACAGCTTGTCTCCTGGAATTGTGGGTCTTCCATTATTGGAGGTCTTCAAGAAACGATTGGACGGCCATTTGTTGGGGATGCATTAAGGTCTTCTGCCTTGGGCAGGGGGCTGGACTAGAAGACCTCCAAGTTACTTATAACTTTATGATTCTACATGTTGTCCTGGTTTTTTGCGGATGAAAATTTCTTCACATTGCCATTTGAGAAAGAATGATAAAAGCTGAAACAAAAGATCAAGAAGGAAAATAAACCCTAAGAAGAGCTACTGAAGGTTTTCTATATCTTTAGACTTGGGGAACAGGGATATCAGTCAAATATCTGGGACATTATTATATAGATCGCGTAAGCTGGTTCTCTATCATTCTAAAATGCAGGAAAGGACATAATGGACTTACATTATGGAAAGACTAGCTCTCTAATGGAATTCTAGGAAAGAAGCAGCTTCTTAATAGCAGGAACTGTTTTGACAGCAGAGAAGCGGATGGGAGCTTTCATTGGATGATGTTCAGATTAAGGCTATGCGTCCATTCATCTGTCAGGGATGCTTTAATTTGGATTCCTGTATTGCGCAGGGGGTTGTCCTCAGTGTGCTAAGTAGCTCTCTCAATGCTTTAAATACTAATTTATTTGCCTGCCACACTCATTTTCAGTGGCTCACCAAAAATACATTCGAATGTTCCTTTATTACATAAATATAACCTCTTCTTCTCCCTCCCTGCCAAATATTTATGTCCTGAAGATACAGATGTTGCATGACAGGAAACAGATTGGAGACTGATGACCTTTGGCTTTTCTGAACTGGGGAGGGGAGAGAATCAAGCAGGATTCTTTGTTCCTAAATGCTAAGTGTAACTGATACCAGCAGGAACCACCTGCCCCCCCCCCAATGCATCTTCCTCTTGACACTTAAGGAAGGATCAAAAGGTTCTAGGAAAAAGAAGCCAAAAGCTCCTACTTTGCTATTGCCTTTATTAAAGCTGTTAATACTTTTACTAATGCGAATTTATTTTGTGCAAATAACCATACAAATTTCCAAGCAAAGACTGGCAGAGAAATTAGGAAGTCCCGAAATTAGGCCAGATATTTCAACCGTAAGGCCAGTTCATCAAAAAAAAATGTTATCATTGAGGTTTTATGATGAAGATATAAGTTAGTGCTCAAGTGTTACAACAGCTGCCTCTTCAATGAGAAAACGCCAGGGGCATCTCTCCTGCTGAACCCCTTTCCATGAGCAACAGTGCAGACTAACCAAATATTTGGACATTCAGTTTCTTCCTATTTGTTACATCCTTCCTGCCTGAAGTAGAATTCTGGAAAACCTGCTCACTTTTTCTGATGGCACTGCAAAGCTGGAACTCTTTTAATGAAAACAAGAAATTGGGCAAAGAAGAGTGAAAAACACAGCAACATGCTTATAAGTCAAGCTTTAAATTATCCTGCCTTTTCCCAAGAATATTCACAGGATATGTCAAAAAAGTCAAGACAGTAGCCACAAAGAAGAAACCAAAGCCTGGTCTTTTGTATGTGTGTGTTGCAGGTGAAGTTTCAATCTCATCATCACTTCTGCCATTCTGACATTTTTGGAGAAAGCATTTTGACTCCTCTGCCTATTTATAACACAAGATGTTTTCAAAACCATCTAAGACAGAAAGCCACTTAAAAAAAAAAAAAGATGGATTTCAGATTTAAAACAAAGTATTCCAGGAGCTAACGCTAATTTGTTTGGAGAGATAATTGAATGAAAAGTCAATTGGCTATTAAATATATCCAATAAATTAGTCTAAATCATGAAAACTGCCATAAAGACAAAACCCCAAATCAACAAATTATACATTGCTAACATAAAATATAAAAACAAACAATTTTTTTCACATTTAGCATTAAATAAATGTACAAAAAACTAGAAATATACTGTAGAAGTATACTGAGAGCATATACACCAAAGACAAATTCCTTGTGTGTCCAATCAGTTGGCCAGTAAAGAATTCTATTCTATTCTATTCTATTCTAAATGGGAGAAAAAAACCTTTCTTCCAACAGTGACCTTTATTATTTCCATATCAATAAGTACTTCTGTGTAGGAAATGCTTAAGTTTTCCCTTCTTTCCTTAAATTTTCCTTCCTTGGTTCCAGTTTTTGCATGAGGCATAAAATAATTTGACCTCGTTCTGGTCATTTCTAGCAATCATAAAACATTCCGCAATTTTTTCTCTCTATCCCTGAACACATTTTCTGTGATTTAAAAACCAGGCAGGAACAGCACTAGAACATTGGGAAGTGTTATGGTAAAACGGTATCATTTATCATAAGAATTCCACGAACGAGGCAGATTGATCAGGCAGTTAAAACACCCAATTTCTAATAGTCTGAAATTACTCACTGTTGATTATTGTTAACATCTTACCGAGGGAACAAAGTAGTAGCATTCACCCCCAAATATTAACACAATGAACCCCACAAATTCCGGGGACATTGAGACAAAATTATAAAGACATCTTAAAACCCGAAGGGGAGCAGTGGGGCTCTCCAATTTCCCTTCAACTGCCCAGTGAAATTGCAACTTGAATTGCTAGTCTTTTTTTTTTTGGGGGGGGGGCCCCGTCGGTTTGCCAGCATGATTATATTCAAAGACCGGAAGAGCCCACTTAAAAATTTCGTCTAAAATTCATTCGGCGGGAATGTGAAGAAAAGACGGTAAAACTCCCAATACCAGCCTTCGCGTCTAAGCAGCGAAGGTCGGTTCCCATAAAACCGTTCAAGCATCTTTCTCGTCTAAGAAGAGTAAAAATGGAGCTTCTGGCGTCGAGGGGGAGCGGCTGGACGACAGGCAGAAAGGGCTTCTCCGGGGGCGCATTTTGCACACACACACACACACACAAAAAGGCACCGATGCGCCTCCAGCTGTTTCCCCGCCGGAACTGACCGCTGCGGGATCGGCGCCGCAAAGGAAGCCGGCGAGTCCCCGGCCGGCAGGGAAACGGCGGCAGCGGCTTTGCTCCTAACCCGAGCCGGTAGGAACTCTGGTGTAGAGATAGGCCAAACCCCCAGCTGGGCTTGATGGCCCGAGTCAGGCAGACGCAGGAGCGGTCCTTGTTATCAGCCGGCCTTTAACTTTCCCGCCCCCCCTCCCTTTTCCTGGAGATTTACAACCCATAGCAACGAATTGCAAATTAAAATGAAATTAAAACGCTGTTTTCAAAAGCAAAGAACTTCCTGGGATCTTTTCCCCCCAACTAAGTGCTAATCGATTCTTGCCATTTCTGTCCGCCAATTGCAATTTGGGGCTGAGGGCGAGCGCTAAACCTCAAATCTTGGCTTAAGGAAGCGCAAGAGCGGCGTTAAGTCTCGTCGGGCTGAAAAGCACGTGCACCTCACTCGAGTTTGCGCCGGTTGTGAGCCCCTCTCTTCCTCGAAGGGTGGTCGGGCGGGGGACGTTGGGAGAGAGAGGACAGGGAAAGAAAGGAGGGTCAGTATAAATTAGAGGAGACGGCCCTGCGCAGCTCTTAAGCTCTCGGAGGAAAGGGGAGGAGAGAGGGGGGCGTAGAGGGAATTACAACCACTATCAGTCAGTGCTGTTCTCCACGGCTTCCGATTTTTGCCTCCGATCGTAGAGAGGCAAAAAAAAAAAAAAATGCGAGGAGAGATTCATCTTTGCGCACCGGCGTTTAAGGGAGAGAAAGAAAAAAAGATTCGTGCGCTGTAGAATCAAATCAAAAGGCAGATCTAGCCCAGATCCAGCCCCGAACTCCGGAGCTACTCTCCGAGCAATTTAAGAATAAACTTTTACTTTAGCGTTGGAAGAAATGCCAAGGAAGGAAGGCTTCGGGAAGACTGGGCGGTTTAAATCCGTCTTTACGAAACCTTTCCTGGCTCCTGTCCTTCCTTCCTTCCTTCCTTCCCTCCCCTTCGCGGCGAAGTCCTGAATCGCACCGCTTGGAAAACTTGCAAAACTTTTCCTTTCGCGCTCGCAGGGATGCGTGGAGTTGCTCAAAGAGGTTTCGGGCCAGCCCCATTTTGCGACGTCCGTGCCAAACTCTCCGAATTAGCCTAGCCTGGCCTGCCTGGAGGGGATCCCGACAGAGGGAAGCAAAGCGAAAACCAGCGTCGGCCCCTCCGCGCTTTACGTCCTGGGATCAGGTGAAAGCACCTTCCGTCCCCCAGAGAACGCTGCTTGCAACGACCGGCGGCGATTTTACGCCGCGATCAGCTCCGCCTCCGAGAGTGTCTTCGCCGCGTTTGGAAGTCTCCCCTTCCAGCTCTTCTCTACGGCGCCTCTTCCCCGTTTTCTGCAAGAGGCAGCAATGCAGCGTGACGGGGAAGGAGGCGAAACTAGCGCGGAGAAGCTGCACCTTGATTACTGGAGATGGGTGGTTGAGGTTTCGTAGCCTCTGCAATTTATTAGGGCCATTAGAGTTTTCATTAGTCAAAGATAATCAGCCCTAATATCAAGTAGTTTGTGCAAGGAGATTCAAACCCTACTTTGAAAAGGTTTTTGGGGATGAGGGAGTGCAAATGTTAGGCACTGCTGGAAAAGCACCGTTGAAGGCACATTCTGGAGGGAGGCTCTAGCAACGGAAACAACGGCGTCTTGAGCAGTTTAAAACATGTATGTCAAGTATTCATGCCGGTGCCACAAGAAATTGGTGTATGATTTGCTGCTGCCCAAACAAGAAATTACCCCAGTGATTTCTGACTGAATATAGTTAGCAACCAATTGTGTCTTCTGGTGAGAATATGACATTTGGTGAAGTCAATGTGCTTATGCAGAGAGTCAAACAGCATATACATTTAATAATGCCGTGAGGATCTTGTAAAATGATGATGATGAATACCTCCTTGTCATGGAGGAGGGCTTGCAATTCTCTGTAGGCTGTGAGCTATACTTGTAGCAATATATTCTACCAGAAGGTTAACCCAAGCCAAACAGTTCTCAGCAGAAGAGCTGAATTAAGTGTATGTGTCAACCTATTTACTATAGTAAGGAAACAGAAAAAGATTCCTACACTGGATTGGTTGTTGCTTAGGCCAACAAGGACCACATCAAATGTTTGAGCTGGGCTTCTGTTGACAGGTGGGCAACAGGAGTCGGGACCTATGGCTGGACAACCAGGGCCTGGCCTTGTAGGCTTACAGGAAGAACAGCCACCACCGAAAAGACAAAAATAGACTGTTCAAAATTACACCAGTAGCCCTTCTATTATAAATTTGAACCAACAAAGCAGGGCTGCATAAAACAAACATTTGAGCTATGGAAAGGAATGCATCTGGACCTGGATATGATTAGCAGATAAAAGGAGATTAATTACATATAAAATAGACAGGAATTCAGAATGAAAGTTTCAGAAAAAATATAAAAACGGAAGACTGAAATTGAATTGCTTATGGCATAAACCGGCTGTGATGGTCTCGGTGGTTATGGGCACACAATCCAAAATCTTGGATAGCATTTAGAAAAGCTGCATATTGACAAAATTTCCATTTGTCTATTAAAAAAGGTCACACTGGTTGGATCCGTACATGTACAGCGGTATGCTGATGTGTTACAACATCCTAGGTTCTTGGAATAATTAGTTATTGGAGGTATTACTGGTTTGAACAGGAAGATTGTTCAGAGAGTGGTGAGGATAGCAGAAAAATTATTGGAAGTTCACTTCCTTCTATCCAGGACATGGTATATAAGCGATGCTTGATTAGGGCCCACAGTACTCTCTGGGACGCTCCACATTCTCTCCATGACCAGTTTTCTTTGTTACCTTCTGGGAGGAGGTTTTGCAGTATCTGAAGCAGAACAACTAGATTCTGTAATAGCTTTGTACCATATAGTATCAACTTTGTTAACCCTCAAATTTTTTTGTGCTGTGTATTCTAAATGATTGTGTGTGTGTGTGTATCTTATAATTTACCAGATCTTGACAACCTCAATCTGTCTATACTATGCTAACATCTCTTAAAGGAATTAATTGTAATGGTATTAAGACATGGAAAGGAAGCCCTGAAGCAATGTAGAGAAACTCAATGGGTGAAAAGTGGTAAGTACACAAAATATACCCTAACTAGTTATTTTACTCTTTGCTGAATGTTCAACAAAGAATGTTTACAATGTGTTGTGCTACACAAGATGCCCATCCAATCTGAGAGATTCCAAGATGACTGTCATGCTTAATTGAGAAATAAAATGTAGTTAATTGATGATATTATATCCATTTTTCTTCAAGGGAGGACCATATACCTTTTGATAGTTGTTACTGGGACCAGCCACAATGGCTATGGAGCCATCGGATGAGTCCCATTTATTGTAGTAGTTTGGACTGGAAATGCACAACTGTTTCCAGTTATTCTGGATTCCTCTAGCTGAACTTTTATTCCCGAGTAATATGTTCACAATCATTAGATGGGTGAGGAATTCAGGGAGTTAAAAGTCCACACATCTTAAAGCTACTAAGATTGAGAAACATTGGTCTAGACTCTAGACTGTTCAGTAAATGAAAGAAGTCCAACTTCATAATTACCTGTGTGAGGTGTAATGTCATGTTGCAACAAGTTTTCATCTTCTTCTATAACCTCTACTTATTTCAAAATTCTGAATGCTGCAATGTAGTGATTTGAGTTGGGAGGGATGCCAGGTTTAAGAAAATTTGTGTAAACAATGGCATTTGTATCAGTGTTTCTACTGATGATAGGATTTTATTTTATTGGAAGTATTACTTTTGATTGATCTTGCTTATGTAAAAGACTGATCTTAAAAAAAATACTAATCAGTGTCAGGTCCCTTACATTATGCAAGATTCATAGTCCCATCTCACCTCCCCAAATATACTTTTCTGAAGGAGTGGCAGCTGTGATTTTGAAACCATTGAATCATATCTTTCAAAGATCCTGGAGCACCTGGGAACTACCAAAGAACTGGAAAGGAACTGACATGGTTCCCATCTTCAAAAAGGGAAAAATGGATCCAGGAAACTATAGATCAAGTAGCTTGACATCAATATCTGGGAAGATCTTGGAAAAGATAATCAAGCACAGATTACAATGCCTTGGAATATTGCATCAAGTTTTTGTCATCATATTGATTAAAAGAAGATGTGAGACTCTAAAAAGAGTGCAAAGCAGAGCAACAAACATGATTAGGAGGCTGGGCCTAAAGCATATGAAGAATGGTTATAGGAATTGGGTATGCCTAGTCTAGAGAAAAGAAGGACTGGGGTGACACATAATAGTGTTCCAATATTTGAGGGGCTGCCACAAAGAAGATAGGTTAACCTATTGTCCAAAGCACCAGAAGGCAGGGCAAGAAGCAACGGATGGAAACTAATCAAGGAGAGAACCAATCTAGGACTAAGGAGAAATTTCACGACAGTGAGAACAGTGGAATAGCTTGCCTCCAGAAATTGTGGATACTCCATCACTAGAGATTTTTAAGAGACTTTGTTTGAAATGGAAGATTGTCTTCTGCTTTAGGGATTCCCTTCAACTCTGTTATTCTATTACTCATAAAGCAAGACAGTTACCTGTGGAAAATGAAGGGTTGTGGGATATGGGTCAACTATTGTAACATTGACACATGTGCTTATAAATTTTAGTGCTTTAAGTATTACATTACTCAAACATGTTTTTCCCTTGCCTATGTACTATAACTTCTCCATTTTTTTCTAAACTTAGATTTATAATTATCATAGCAGATAAAGAGATACAATGCATCATAGCATTATATTTTTCATTACTCTTCATTATATGGATCATGGTATATTTTTCCAGGTTAAAAGCTCATCCTAGGGCTGAGGGCCCTTCACCAGCTTTGGTGCAACTTGTATGTCCAACTTGTTTCTAGTGTTAGAGAAGTCCTTTTCATGCTCACTTTACTTGGACAAGATTTTGATGACTGTTTTGACCCCATAACAGCAGTAGTTGTTGCAGGTATGGAAGAGATGAGACGCACCACTAGAACAACTGTACAACATGGTGGTAAATGCATGAGGGAGGGCAGAAAGTGGGTTTGACAAGAAAATGTTGATAGTTTGGTGGAAAAAAGCCTTGGCATGTTTTTGGACATATTTATTATGCTGATTCAAACTGCACAATTGTGATGCTTTTTCTTTTCAGATAAAGTACATTCTTGGATTAAAATGATCAATTACATAATAGCAAATTTGCATAAAATGAATTCACATAAAGGGAAATCTGTAGTTCAATGAAAGACATATACTTGTATAGGTTTACGCCTGCTGTTCTTTTTTGATTTTTTTTAATGGTTTAACTAAGACACAAGATAGTTTTTCTGAGATTGGTATACCACTTTTCTGTCAACTGAAAATAAACCGCTAACTACTTAGTTCCTCTTTTTAAAACATGTCTGAGATAATGATTACTTTTGATGCAGCATACATTCATTTTTATTAGTTGGAAACTGGCTAAAAAATGATATTCTTTCTACAACTCAAGTGTTAACCTTCTCCAGGGGAGTGGGGAAATAAGCTGGAGGATAGAGTTAAAGACTAGGCAGTTTTACCGTGGTTCATGGGTGGGAGAGATTAAGACCAGAATGGCTAGGCTTGGAGTAAGTACTGTGATTCTTGATTAACGACAGCAATAGGGACAGCCATTGCTAAGCAATGCAGTCACATGAGTTTACAACTGCATTGTTCAGTGATGAAATTCTGGTCAGAGTTGTGATTGTAAATTGAGGATTATCTGTACATTAATTTTTATCCGAGTCACTCTGCATTTTGCAACCACAAGTAATACTTTGTGAGCTGTTTGGGGATATTATTCTTTACAAACTTCATTTTTGTGCTTTTGTTAAAAGATGTAATGGTTGTCTGAGGCCGGGGTTGTTGTTCTGTTGACATAACAGAAAGTGATAATAACATCCATATTTTAAATAATGCCAACTTTCCTTTTCTTTGAGCCTGTTTACAGTACTTCTCAAGTAAAATACAATGGGGAAAGCATTGTTGTAATCTCTTAGTGTAACTAAGTTTCTACCCTATTTCCCTGAAAATAAGACCTCCCTGGATAATAAGCCCAATCAGACTTTTGAGCGCATGCGCTAAAATAAGCCATCCCTCGAAAATAAGCCCTTCCTGAAACAGCAGCAGCCATCAGGTGACCGTGCTCGCTGCCTCCTGCACCTCAAAAATAATAAGACCTCCCTGAAAATAAGGCTAAGCACTTATTTCAGGGATCAAAAGAAAATAAGACCCTGTCTTATTTTCAGGGAAACACGGTAGTACATCCAGTTTTATAGACCCAAATTCTATCAGAAGTTATTAACAGAATATCTAAAAGGGGGAAAAAATGGTGAGTCATTTTGATTCCTGAAATCAATTAGCTGTCTTTATTACTGTATTACTAAATAAGTAGAGATTAAATCCCCATTTCAATAAACTGGTTATACAAGTAAGATGGTTTTGGAATCATGTTAGTAGCCTAAAAAAATAAGCCCTATGCGTTTATGCAGTTCCAATAGTTTATGTATGAATTCAAACCATTTTTAATAGTAGGCTTGCAAGGCATTTATTATATTGTGATTGCTGAAGATTGTCCAACTTTCTGACTACATATATATCAGTAACTACTTGGTATCCAAATGTTTTCCAGTTATTTTGCATTTGCACTTTCTGATACTCAAAGCAGATCCAGGCATAGTAGTTATTACTATCAAGCACTAGGTATGTTTTTTTCAAGTTGTCCTAAATCCCTAAAGTGTTAAAAAAATAAAAAGAAAGCATGCTTAGTGTTAATCTATATAAAGTGTGGATCTGTTAATTGAAATTCTAATGTATGCCCAGTTTTTATCAAGATACTTTAAATGGCATTTGTTTCATTAAAAGCTGCTTTGTCGACCATGACCAACATCAACTTTATAGTTCTGCAATTTGAAAATCAAAGGGAAAGTAATGGAAACTGCAGCACCCAGGTTGTTACCAACAAGCATTTTTATAGATTGTCATCTATCTAGAACAAGCTACAATGGTTTCCCATTCATTTTTAAATTAATTCAAGCTTGTGGTTTGGATTTTAAAAAAATATGAACTTTGTTCCAATGTATTTAAGTTATCTTAATTATGAAGGTGTTTCCAGGTCATAATACCAATCAGGTTTATTATATGTGTAGTTTTCTTCATCATTTAATGCTAATATTTGTTTTTTACTTAAAAAAAACTATTTTCAATGTGTCATTGACACTGTAAAAAGTTTAAAAAACCCTTCATACTGTAGATGAAATACCACTTATTGCTTAACAATTATTTTAACAATTATTTCTATTTATTAAAAGCCCTGTTGCATATCCTAGCAATAGGTCTTTCCTTTAATAACCCTTGAGTACCAAACACTCTTGAGGGATGACAGGTTGGCTTCAGGCTAGGCTGTGTATAGGTATGGGAACTCTTATTAATGTAATGCAAGATGGGCATTTTGCATGTTGACACTTTGTTCAGAACATCTACTACTGCGCAAGCTATATTGCCAGTTGACTTCTGAATGCAATTCAAGATGCTGGTTATTACCTATAAAATCTGACTATTGGAAAGACTTCTTACCACTCAACTGTCCAATATGTTCCAGCAGCGTGGGTATGCTGTAGGTCAGTGATGGCAAACCTTTTTTTGCTCAGGTGCCAAAAGGGCGTGTGTGCGTGTGTGCGTGCCCACATCCATAATGCAATGTCATCCCCCCCAGGCATGCACGAGAAACCACCCCCACCCCACACTGCCCTCATCCCCAAGCATGTGCGCAGGCCTCACTGAAGCCGTTGGACTTCTGGTAGGCCTGTTGGACCATTTTTTGTCCCCGTCCCCCCCCCAGGCTACAGGAAAGCCTCCAGAGCCTGTGGATGGCAAAAAATGTGCCCAACAGGTCGAAGAGGCTTTCCTGAACCCTGTGAAGGGTGAAAAACGGACCTAACAGGCCCACCGGAAGTTCAGAAACGAACTTCCGGTAGGCCCGTTGGGCTGTTTTTCACCCATCACAGGCTTTCCTGAAGCCTAGGGAGGGCGGAAATGGCCTCCCTCACCCTCTGGAAGGCCGAAAATCAGCTGGCCAGCACATATGGGCGCTGGAGCTGACATAGGGCAATGCCTCACATGCCCTCAGATATGGCTCAGCGTGCCACCTTTGGCACACGTGCCATAGGTTTGCCATCATGGCTGTAGGTTATCTCTTATTAAATGTTAAACGTTCTTGTAGGACCTAGGAAATGTGCCATCACTTTTGCGGCCCTCACCCTCTGGAACACCCTCCCCCCTGCCCCTGAGATTAGGATCGTGTCCTTTACTGGGGTTCCAGAAAGCTTTGAAAACCTGGCTTTGGTTCCAGGCCCAGGATTGATGTTTATTTGCTCCATTACCTTTTTGTGTTATTTTGTGTTACTCATTTGATTATTTTTGTCTGGGCTCTCTGAGATTCAGTGGTTAGCTGTTCTGATATTTTCCCTAGTTTTGTACGCTGCCAAAAGTTGTTGGATGGCCAATAAAATTAAATGCCTTTGCATTCTTTAAAAAAATGATGTCCTTTTGTAACCCTTCACTGACCAAAGAGCATAAACATTTTAAATAGAGTGTACATGCAGTATTTAAGATTTACAAGATTCAGAGACTACAGAGATATATAGAAATATATATTTCATAAATTCTAATACTACACAGAGCATGTGATTTATTCATTCAATTTATATAGCTGGCCATGTCTAATCTGTGAGTCTGGGTGCATTTTGGTACGGCCATTTGAAAATATTGTGGCAGAATAGACTGTGTACATGAGGCAATGTAATATTCTTTGAAGTAGATAGAACTCTTTTTAATGCCTATCAAGTTTTGTATATTTATCATCATCATCCAGTCATTAGTACCAAGGCATCAAAGCATGTTAAGACCTGTTAGAAAAAAAATGGGTTTCTGTGTGCTCAAAGACAGGAGGTAGCAGCATGTTTCACAATGTTACGGCAACCACAGAGAAGGCATATCCTCTGGCCCAGGTATTCTTCATTCTTAAAGGATCAAAACCTTGAGCATACTCATTCTGGACTTGAGTAGAAGTATTAGCCTTTTTAACATTTCAATGATATCAATCCAAATCAGATTCAAAAATGTCATGATCAAGATAGAATATTAACCAAATAAAATGAATTAAAGACAGAAAAGTCATTCTTTAATAGTTAATATATTCAATTTAAAGATCTCCAGGAACAAAACAGAGGAAAACTAATTTCTAACATAATGAAAACTGCCACAGATGAAAGTACTTTGTTGGTGAACTAATATAAAGCAGTTTCGTTCCATTATGGATATAAGGTATTTTTTTTAAGAAGTATTTTCTACTTCAAAGCATGAGTATAGTACAAAGTAATTTTAGAATTGGGGAAAGTTATTTGCTAATCCTTTATTTTATGATTCATAAATGTATTCATGTTTAATAATGGAATATATTCATTGTCAAACTTTACTTTGGAAATTGTTTAAATTAATATCCTGAGCTGAGCATTCCAAATACATTATTAATTTCAGAATTACCATGTATTGGATTATAAATTTAAAAAATACAGTTTGGAGCTGTATGTCAAAATTGTGAAATAAAATATCTATTCTTTTGCATGGCAGCATGATATGATTAACTGAAAGGGACCATTCAGGTCAAGTCAGTCATCTGCTTAGTCTATTTTAAACGATCTCAACAAATGTACGTTTAACTTCCACTACAAAGCATACTGTGATGAAGAAATCATATCCTAAATGATAAAATGTTAGGTACACTACTGAATTGTTCTAGGTCAGTCTAACGTATCATCTGCTTCCATGGGACCATTTCCATTGCTTCTCTAATTCCTATTGCACACAGTTAGTATGACTGGGAATCTTTAAACCATGGCTCCTGCATCAAATCATCAACCACCTCTTCTATAAACAAATGGCCCTTTTCCCAGCAATCTACTTCTCCAATCTTTCCATTTAATCATCACATTAATAGCCACATTTTTTAAGTGTAGTTTGCACTAATTGCAAAGGAAACCTTTTTCAACAAGCCTATGCTGGCTTCCACTACAAGACAAAAACAGTCTGGTTGAGCTCAGTTTCTGGTGCTTAGATGGAGTTTTCTTGGCTGTTTTACAATTGTGATTAAAGTCTCTTTCAAATCAAGCTTGACTCATTTATAGCCCTCGAAATTTAAAGCAGCCCGTTATACAAGGTTTAACCAAACTCTATTTAGCTTCTGAGATCAGCCATTAAATTTGATGCTTCTATCTGTAATTACTGTAGTTTCCAAGGTGTTATAAATTACTTTGATTTGCTCCAGAATCATTCCTAGTATTACTCAGATTAACTGATCTGTAGCACCCCAGATGGTCATCTGGCAATTACCGTTTCAGGATTTCTAAACAAAAAAGAATAATTTGTCATACAACTGTTTCCTCAAAAATAAGACTCACCCTGAAAGAAACCCTAGCCTGATTTTTTGGGGTGGGCCTAATATAAACCCTACACCAAAAATAAGTCCGGGGAGATGGGCGTGTCCTGCACAAGAGGCAGCGAGTGCGTGGGGACCAATGGGGCTGGTAGCAGTCACAGCCCACTGGCCCCTTGGTGCAGTGCAAATATTGGTAAGTCTGAGTGTGGGGGGGGGGGGGGAAACAGGCAATCTGGACGTGCTGCACGGCTGCCTGATTCACGAGAGACTTGCACGGCGGCACTGGCAGCAGACAGGCATGGAGGATGGGGGAGGCAGGTGATCTGGACGTCCCTTGTGGGTGCTTGTTTGGTGCAGCCACAGGCAAGCTGAGAGATGGGGGGACGGAGTGGGGGGGCGTTGGGATCGCCTCTGCTTTGCTCTGCCGCGTACTTTTCGCCCAGAGGGAGATGAAGTTTTGTCTGCTTGCAAAGGAGATGCTTTGAAATAAAGCTAATTGCTCCATTTCAAACTCCCCTTTGCAAGCACACACTGGTGTGTGGGTATGGGATGTTTGGGAATGGAGCAAATCCATTCCCAAACCTCATAGGCAACCGAACACTTTTTGACCAGACAGAGAAATAATGGAGACTCAAAGCTTTGTGTGCTTGTACAAGGGATGGTTTGAAACTATTAGCTCCATTTCAAAGCTTCTTTGCAAGCACACGAAGCTTCATCTTCCTCTGGGCAAAAAGTGTTTGGGCCGGTACCACCAGCCCCGCCCTCTTCGTCCCATTGTCTGCTTGCCCATGGCGTCAATCGGGGCCAAGCTCTTGGCATGCCCATCTCCACCTGCCCTGCCAGGGGGGTAAAGACGCTCCTGCAAGGCTAGCAGCAGCATGGGCAGTCACTTGGGGGCCAGCACAGCATGCGCCGTGGCCAAGAACTGTCCTGGCAGCAATTGGGCCAGCAGGCACAGCGGGTGAAGCCCAGGGCATGTTGAGAGCTTGGCCTGTTGCAACCATGGACAAGCAGACAGTGGGATGGAGAGGGCAGGGCCAGCGGTAGCTGCACTTCCATTCCTGTCGTCCCCCATGCTTGCCGCCTCCTGCATTTAAAAAAAAGACCTCCCCGAAAATAAGCCAAGTGGTTATTTTCAAGACCAAAATTAAATAAGACCAGGTCTTATTTTTGGGGAAACACGGCAACACTGAATATAAGAAACTTAGACCAGAATAATCAAATATAGAAAACAGTAGCTTTCAATTACTTTGAAAGTAATATGCTGGCCATTAGAACCAAAGTCCTTTTCTATGGCAATTGAAAAAATATTACTACAGGAGTTGAATGTCTCAGAAATTATTGGAACAGAGTCCAATTATAATGAGGCAGAATTAACCAGGATTCCTGCATTAACCCTATATAGGTGGAAAATCCTAGCTATTAATATTCATATTTGTTACATACTTTACAACGTTGTCATAGGGCAAAAACAAAGAAAGACTGCTTTGCAGTGAGCAAAAAGCTATTCAGTAAATGTTCAAAATTAATTCTGATTATTTCATATTTTCTATCTAGGATACTTTATCATTTAAGCAGATAGAAGACATTTTGCTTTAAAAATAAACTTATTCTGCTGGAACTTTGGCTATTGTCAAAGCTGGTGATATTTATTTTAGCATCATTCCTAGAATGAGCAAATGGTTTTAAAAGTTCCTTTACATTAATCTGTCCCTTAATGTTTGTTTTAAACTATTACATTAAATATTGCCCTAGATATGTGCATGCAAAAGTATCTTAATTGTTTCAAACTTGAAAAATACTCAAGTTATTTTGTCAGAATAAAATCCATATATTATCAGAACAATTTGTGCTATTACTGAGAACAATGGAACTTGAAAAAAAACTGCTTAATTTATCTTTGCTACAAAAATAGGAGGGTAGCCCCTGCTCAGTGCTTGCTTGAACTAATTAACAAATTAATTCGCCAAGTGGATGGTTTATTGAACAGTCTGTAGACCGGTTTCAAAGCATGCTTAACTATTGTTTCCATTACTATGGAAATTTATTTCAATTAAAAATGACCTTGACAATTTTTTTCTTAAATAACATAGTAAGTAATGACTATGTAAACTAACCTCTCTATTGACAATTTCTCGAGTATCTTGCTTCCATGCACGAAACAAAATAAATAAATAAAATGGATGCATGGGTTTTTTATTTGGGTATGAGCATAAATACAATTGTTCTGAGAAATGGAGATAACTACCGATGGTGGTTGTTGTGGCAGCCGAGAAAAGGCTGGGATCGAGATTTAAATCATGTGAGGATCAAGGGTGAAAAGATTGGTAGGCTATGCAATGTATATTGGCAGCTACTGAGGGCAGTGAAAAAACGATGCCCTGGTTGGCCAATGCAATTTTACATTGCATCAAGACATATAGTTTCAAGATCATGTGAAATGATAGTACTGCTTTATACAGTACTGGTGAACAACCGACAGTCCTGGTGAACCCTCCATCCAGTTTTGGTCACAATACAAAGATAGAGACCCTAGGAGTGCAGAGAAGAGCAACAAAAATAAGGTAGCTGGAGGCTAAACTGTATGATGAATAGAACTAGATCAATCTAGTCTAGGGGTCCCCAAACTTGGCAACTTTAACTTCAACTCCCAGAGTTCTCTAGCCAGCATAGCTAGCTGGAGAATTCTGGGAGTTGAAATCCACAAGTCTTAATGTTGTCAAGTTTGAAGACCTCAGATTTCTAGTCCAGAGGTCAGCAACCTGCGCATGTGGCTCTTTCATCCTTCTATGCGGCTCCATCGCTCAAAATAGGCGTCACAACTGCCAATATGCGACACCCGCCGACACGCAATTTATTGAGCTTTTCAAACCCCGGTACGCCAACCATGGATAAATCCAAGAAAAGAAGTTTTAGAAGAAAACGTTTAATTCAACTACATATGTTAATTTTGTAGTTGCTCAAGAGTCAGGCACAAGAAGGGTTTGTGGCTCCCAGTGTTTTCTGTGGGAAACCGGTCCAAATAGCTCTTTTCAGTGTTTTAAGGTTGCCGACCCGTTCTAGTCTAATGAAAGACTAGGGGCAATATGATAGCAGTGTTTCAATACTTGAGGGGCTGCCAGAAACAAGAGCAAAGCACCGGAGGACAGAACAAGCAGCAATGGGATGGAAGAGATCCAAGCTAGAACTAAGGAGAAATTTCCCAACAGTGAGAACAATTAATCAGTGGAACATCTTACCTCTGGAAGTTTTAGGTGCTTAATAACTGGAGACATTAAAGGACACTGGACAGCCATTTTCTGGAATAGTGTAGGGTCTGTTCGAGCAGTGTTGGATAAGAAGACCTCAAGGTCTCTTCCGTATTATTCTATGTGTTATGTATTAGTACAATTTGCTTTTTTTTACTGTAAAGATAATCAGTAATATCTTTGCCTTGATTTATCTGAACCCAGTAATCCATTACAAATCCGTTTATACTAATTTGGTCTCATGACCTGTTAATATACTTAATTACCTATCAATATTTTTTGCTACCTATTGGCTACTCACTTGAAATAATCTATAGGTGCAGTAACCTCATGACATCTCTATTAGAGAATCATCAGCCTTCCTCAAAAGTATCTTAGGCCTGTCCAATTCCCTTTTTCTTATCAAGTTAAAACTTTTTCTAGTATACTTTAAATTGCAGATGCTCTCTACCTCATTGGAATCCTGTGTCTACGTAACTATCCCTATGAAATATTTTACTTCTTTAAAAAGCTGTTAAGGTCTTGAAAGAAAATAAAACTGTTCTAAATAACTATGTTCACCTTGTCTCCCATCTTTATGGAAGATAACCAACAGTAAATGTCTGTGGACTTTTGTCTAAATATTCTTGATTTACTACATCCAAAAATAGCAAACCTCATGGTCAACTTCTCTGCAAATCGAGTTTCACCTTCTGATGCTCTTAAAATTCTCAATTGAGCTTCCAAGCTCCTGAGAGAATTTTTAAAATTTATTTTATATTGTGACTGCCATACTAGCCCTTTTTCTACAGCTACAATTACCCATTTCCCAAAAACTGGCTTCACTCCAGATTCATATAGTACAACCTAGGTGACATCAAATTTATCCATCCATCCATTTCTTTTTATCCATTATCATTTTTTATCCATTATTATGCCAGGTTTCTATTATTACAAATACTTGGATTGGATTTTTTTGGGAAACATCTTGACCTGTAAGCTAATTAGCTTTCATCTGGACACTCATCACAAAGCTGTAGTTCTTGCTAAGACATGTTAAGTTGTATGTTTTTTGTCTTTGTAGATTTGCAGGCAATCTTATCCTGGTAAATTACCTGCCACTTCAATTGACCATTTAATTATTCCATCATACTTATCCAAAGCAAGTGTAAATTACCTGTGACTGAATCTACCTTTATTAAAGTATCAAAACAATGCTGTTTTTATACTTATTTCATTTTCATACCTTTATATTAACTTCATTGAAGTTTTTGACAAGCCAGAATTCCATTCTATTCCCTGTATATTGGATTTTTACTCCAATTCTACTTCCAGCCTTGGAATTTCATAACTATCTCCAATCCAGGGGCTAATCAGGCCCAACTCTGCTTGGCATCACCAATTCCATCCTGCTATCTAGCATTTGTCCAAATTCTAAAATCAAGCAAACAATTGCAGAGTTGAATTTTAGGCGGATGTATAATACAAATTGCTTTAAGAACCACTTGACTTACAAGTTAACTTTTAGGAAAGTTACGATTCAGTTAAACTGTGTGTAGTAAAATATATTTCATTAAATCTGTATTAATCCAACCCCTATCAAATTTTATTTATAACTTATCAAAAAAAGGCTCCCATGAAAGGCTATCATCTGAAAGAGATTTTGAATTTCTCTACATATCATTTTGGAGGGGGGAAATGTTTTTAACAGGCATCACTTTCTTTTGTGGAATTAAAATTACACTCCAAGTCTGTTCATATTAGGCTAATTGGCTTGAAGTACCTATAGCAATCTGACATGACCCATAAGTAGTACAGTATATCTTCTCTTGTACTACCCCATCAACAACCATGTGGCTGCTTGTTTGCTGTTCCTGAAAACCTGGCTTTCCTCCCAGGTCTTGGGTCAGGTTGGATGTTCCTTCCAGAAAATAATCCGAGTATTTTCAGATTAGGTAGGTAATTTTGAAGGTATTTTTTTGTTTTATAGTTCTTAATGTATATCACTGAGCATCTTTATGGAGTTGTGTGACCTTCTAAATTTAATAAATAATTTTTCCTCAGATCAGTATTTTTCTAGTGTACCATTTCTAATTTTCATGTATCATGGAATGAGTCATAACCCTATGTAGTAATATACTGAGATGCTAATTTCTATCTTACAGTTTATTTTAAAAGGACCTAAAGAGATGACATTATTCACAATGTTTAAATGTTACAAAGATAATGTTGGTGAAATTGCTGTGATGGACCTAGAAAAACAGCTGGGTAGATTTACTTCAACTACTTTTTGGGGCAAGTAACACATTACCTTAATTTCAGAAATCACAAAACACAACCTTTTTAGTACTATTGAAGTTTGTGATTTATTGAAAATACTAAGTTATACAGGGTTGCTCTATGTTTAAAGCTCATTTTGCAACAGTGGAAGAAAAAGTACTTACAGCATCATTTAATCAAAATTATTTTAGATGCAAAGAATTACATTGATCGCTACACCAGTGCAATTGGTGCTCCCAAACAATTAACTGAGAAGGGACCTTAAGTTGCTGCAGATTCTTGCCCCACCAACCTCAACAGGCCGGGACAAGTGCAATACCACAGATTTAATACAGCATTGCAACCGATCCCAACCTGTGTAGAAAGGGGTACAACTTAGTATACTTTCTTGCCTTTTCACTGCCACAGTCAGTTTTGCATGGATTTGCACAGCAGAGTATCATACAGCTGGATGCAAACCTGCAAAACTAACCAGAGAACAGTGTTTAACAGCCATTAAAAGGAGAAACAGGGAAAAATAGGATATGAAGTTCTTCAGCTAGTAGTACTTTAAGTGCTCCTAATGCAGTAGATTATGAAACACTACCTGCACTATAAGCACTTTAGTGCTACAGGAGCCATTTATGATCACTTGTACTGTGGAGGATAGCCTAAATTAAGTCATAATGTAGACATGAAGATAATAACAGGCCACAATCAGTTTTGCATAGATTTGCACAACTACATTCTTCCTGTAGTGCAACTATGCAAAACTAACAGAAGACTGCAAGACACTTAAATTTTACTTTCTGTGTTAAGTGACTGGGAGAAAATACAACTTCTTATGCCAGAAGGAGCACTTAGGGCAGTAGATGCTAATCTATTTCACTATCTGCACTAGATGCACCTTAGAACAAAAAGCAGTTATTGTGTGGTAGCCACTGTGGAGTAAATTCTCAAATGCTTTGAGGCGCTTGCCAGCATAATGCTACAAGTGCCTTCACTGCAGTAGGTTCTATAAATCACTACCTGCACTGTAAGCACTTTGACATTATTCTAACATGACCAGGATCTTCTTATTTCAAACATTTTTTCACCTGACAAAAAGAAAATCAAAGTTTCCATTAATTTTCAGCAACAGCAAATAGAAAGACATAAAATTCATCACTTATTGTAAAAAAAATCTAATATCTAACATCTTCAGAAGTATCAAAAGTTTTATAGATCTAACTAGCAGAGCTTGAATAATTTATTGAACTGGATATCTAACTTATTTCATGGTCAAATTTTTGAGCTTTTTTTGAACCATACTGTTTCATGAAAAAATATGATCAAAGCTAGACCAAAATGAATATACATCCTTTATCAAAATCTGTTTATAAACTAGTGCTCAATACTGCATTTTGTATTTTTATAAAATTAATATGTTTATAGGCCTAAGCCAGTACAGGTTTCCACCAGTCTTTGGTCAAGTTATTTTACTCTATTCTCAACAATAGTATCACATATAACTGTACATTTATCAACACCTGTTGCTTCTAAATAAGCAATTCATTCCAGTGAATACTGAAAGATTTCAGATTAACCCATCAATAAAAAAATTGTCCAGCTCACGAATAGCAACATTTAATACTTTCAAGTAAAAATGAAAGCAGTTTCAGGCACGCTTACACTTGAAAGTTAAGGCTAGTGGACTAACAGGCAAATAAAGAGCAGATGCCTCCCTATGTACTACATTTCTATTTCTTTTCTGTAGCGATGCTGCCTTCCAGTGACAGTTTCCCCAAGGCCAACAACTCCCAACTTCTCTTCACCCAAGTAAAAACGATGCAATGAAAACTTACTCCGTGTGGTCCACCTCCGTGGCTTGAACTTGCAGGGACAAAACATCCGACTCCGCCGCCGTAGAGATGATAAAACCAGTCGTCCTTTTGTTAAAAAAAAAAAAAAAAAGCCTCTCGCGGAGGGAGGGAAAAACAGGGTTTCTTCTCTCCCGCCCCCCCTCATCTCCTGTCCGCCTTTCAACTTCGAAGGCGCCACACCTAACGACAAGACAAACGAGAAAGTTGAAGTTATTCGCGGCGTTTCACCAACGGGTACTTCGGGCGAAGGCGGCGGCGAGCAACGGCCGGCTAACGGGAGGCGCTCACGGGAGCTGGCGGGAAGCAGCCGGGAAAACACAATGGCGCCCCCCGAGCCGGGCTCGCGGCTTCTCCGGAGCAGCACGTGCTGCGCGCCGGACCAGGCCGGCATGGGCGCCAGGGGGCGCTGCGGCGTCAGGTCAGACGCTCGGCAACCAGCGCAGCAGCGCACTTCGCTTCCTCGCCCCGCTGCCTTTCCTCCACCCCCGCCGGCCAGGCCCGAGCTTGTACTTCCTTTTCGCGTCCCGCGGGCCGGACCCTCCCACGCCTCCTCGGTTCATCTTCGCTCGCCCGGGAGACCCCTCGCCCCGTTCTTGTCCGCTGATTTCCCGCTCGGGCACCGGCGGAGGCTCCCACATGGCCGAGGCCTAGTGAGGAACAATCGGCCTCAGCACGCGCAGCCGCCGCCATGTCCCGGCCCCGCCCCCCTCGGCAACATGGCGCCGCTGCCGCCGCGGCCCCTCAACCGCCGGCGACTTCGCACTTCTCCCGCAGCCCCGACTCCCTTACGCGGCTCAGCGCCCGGCAACGAAAGCCGGGAGCGGCTTGGGGCCGGAGGAAGGCGAAAGGTCCGGCGCTCGGTCCGCCGGGCTCAGGGAACGAAGACCGCCCCCGCCCCTCCCAGAACAAAAGCCCACGCGGAGAGGGCCGGATGACCTCCTGCTTCTCTTTCCCCTGTCCGGCCGGAGTCCCGGTTCTAAACGCGGCTCTGCCACACGGGCCGCTTTCTCCCCCCCCCCCAACCTCCGCCCCCTCTGGCCCGTTTCCCTTCGCCCGCGTGGAGAAAAGCCCTCTCGCCCCGTGCCCCATGTGCCCGCCGCCAGCGCCGCTTTTGTTCTGAGGGA
>JANHFT010006412.1:8104-21476 GCA_032467955.1 Pseudoxenodon macrops
TGGTAGGCAGATTTCCCCCCTTATTTTCCTCCCCAAAAACTCAGGTGCGTCTTATACTCAGGTGCGTCTTATACTCCAAAAAATACGGTATTTATAAACGGCATGCAGGCATTCAAATGTAATAATAGAACCTGGGGTGTTACGTCAACCTAAGCATAGCCTAAGAATATTTAGAGCCCTAGGCTTTGAAGTAGGGCCAGGTTATGATATCTTGTGTGTGACACACAAGATATCGCAACTTCCTTTAGGGCTCCTTCCATTTGCAGAAAATGATAAGCCAATCCTCATCTTGTAAATGCTTCTGTTGATCAGTTATACTTGGCTACAAGCTGTTTGCATTTATTTATTTAATCTGTCTCAAATATGATACAGCTCAGTACATCTGTACCTCTTTTAGAGGCCATCTCATTCTGACAGTACTGGTAGATAACTATGTATTTACATAGAAAATTAAATTTATTTTATTTCAGATTTATATTACAATCAATGAAACTGGTTTATTAAATTTCTCCTCCAACTTTCCACCAATTCAGCCATTTATCAATATGGCTTAATAAAAATGCTGCATTTCTTGAAGAAATTCTTGTACATTTCCAAATGGAGGGAATCCCATAACTATAAAATAGATACTGGGCATATCACTCTTTGCTGCTTCAAAATGAAACTAGTAAGATATTGTTAAAGAGAGCATTTTGACTTTATGTTGGTAGCCATAATTAGAAATAATGGATACATGGGATCAAGCAGCTGATCTAAAGCCATTTAAGAAATTAAAGGTCAAAAGCAGAACTGTTGTCCTTGAAGAAAATAAGGCATATTATAGATTCAGGGCAATGGCACATTACATTTCAGTTGTAAAAGAAATATAGAAGCTAATACACGTTGGAGCACGATGGCTCAGCAGTTAAAAACACTGAGCTTGTGACAGCTGGAAATCTGACAGCCCAGGTTCAAGACCTGACAATAGGGTGAACTCCCATTATTTACCCCAGCTTCTGCCCACCTAGCAGTTCAAAAGCACAAAATGGAGTGGGGGTGGGAGAGAAAGAAAAATGCTATATTTCTGTAGTCAGAACACATATATATTTATTATATTTATTTTATTTTATTTATTTATTTTCTCAAGCATATATATATATGATTACAGACAAGGGTTGGTTACCTTCTCTACCAGTTCGGGTTGTGTCATAAGTGCGCGTGTTCCCATCGCTCCTGGGTTAAAATTGTTTGCGCATGCACAGGAGGCTTTGCGCATGCACAGAGGGTTATTTTCGATTAGATTTCACTCCAGTGGACGGATTTCAAGCTGGAGGACCGGTTTGGGGAGGATGTCCAGCCAGCTGCCGCTGTCGGTTCGGCTAGTGGGAGGAAATTTCCGTTACTGATTCTAGCAAACCGGTCCGAACCCACCTCTCTTACAGACAAAGTATAAACATGATTGTGAATACATAAGATGTATAAGCATGGTTATGAGTACATGAGATGGTTACAAATACATGAGGACATTAGGACAGGGACGGTAGGCACGCTTGTGTGCTTATGCACGCCCCATATATATATATTCAACTTCTTGACTGTTGCTTTGTCAAAGTTTGTGGGTTTCTAATTTGTCACTCATACCTTATACTCATACATTTCACACTTCATGGAATCACAAGAGAATGACAGAAGGGTGACATTCAATGTGACCAATGTAAAAGGTATCCAATTTTATGTTGCCTTTCCATTTTGGATCTTAAAAGCTACAGAGGTCCTTAACAGTTGCCTAGAAACGGTAACATATTGAATATGAAGTAAAAATGGAAACTTAATATATGTAAGACGTGCTCCTGATCCAAATAGCTGACTCATCAACCTACAGAGTTAAGTTGTGTTAATTACAGTAGCACTTGGAAACACAGGCTTCATAGTTCAGAGATTCTTCTAGATATGATTTGATCCTATACTTTCAGACCATGGTGGCCAGTAGAGGTTGATATATTATTTATACCTATTCTTAGAAAACATCTGGGCAGAATAATGCTTTTCTAAATTTTAATATAAGTCAATCATAGCACTGTGTGCCACATAAAGCTATCATAACATAATATTTGAAACCTATAGCTGGAACAGAATGTTGCAGGAGTCATATGAATGAAGTTGTGATTTCACAACTAGAAACATGCACAAGCTCATTTCCAATTTGTGTGGTCCTTGGTGCTCTCTGAGCTTGGCTGTTTTCTTGCAGATGTTTTATTACCAAATTAGGTCATATCAAAACTGCCTGATAATCATTAGTAAACTGATGCTAATGCCTAGTGTGGTAATGAAATGTCTGCAAGAAAATAACCAAGTTCAGTGAGCACTAAGGACCCCACAGTTCAACCCTGAGCTACAATTATTCTCATACATTGCTGGTTTCCAATCACAATCCTAAAGATTACATCGAAATGACTAGAGGAAGAAGCCAGAAGACCTCCAGGCAAGCTGAAGGATTGGATAACGGTAAAGGCATCAACTCCAAAGCATTTCTTAAATTTATATACAGACTCATGAAAATAATAACCTCATGTAGAATAACTAATGTGCCCAAGTTGTACAAGGTTAGCTTGCAAAATGTCCATAAAGGCTAAATCATTCTCCATGTATAATTGAGTGGAGCTGTGAATACCTGCTATCAATAAAAGAAATTTTTTCTCCAAGTTTGAAAAGCAAAACAGATAAAAACTAAATTGAACTGATTATTTTTTAGCTGGTATTTCAAGCACATCATTCACATTTTTCTATAAATGTTAAAATAAGTGTGAATTGCTGACCTCTGTATCTCAACTGCTGTCAGATGTGTATTTCCAAGAAGAGATCCATGGGATCAAATGCTCTTTGAATCTACAATATGTATCAAAATGCAAAGGAAGAAAATGACCTTGAATAAGTCAAATTTCATAAACATCACTGAGGTATTTAAAAAAATGTTCAAACAGATGTGAAAAAATGTCTTAAGACTCTTTAGCATTTGCAGTTCATCTATTAATTCAAAGTTACAGTGTTTATTTTCTTGAGACATTGGCTAGATTCACACATCACATAAAACTAAAGTATTTTTAGTTTTGTGTATATAATTCGGAGCCAAAATGGATGGGTTCACACATTGACCTAAGGCAAAAATAACCAACCACATAGTGCTATGTACAAATCAGATCTGTATCACCCTTCTACCTTTCCACCTTTCCAAGAAGACAAATTGTTGCCTTCTTTCTTTAGTATATTAAGTATAATTTATTGCAGTGCTTGAATCATCAAAACCATTGTGACTATTAACCAAAATTTTCTGAATTAAAAAATAATCTCAGCCTTTGGTTTGAATGAGGTAAGATTGGCTAGGTAGTTATTTTGATAATTCAACCAGAGAGGATTCCAAACGCATAGATTACAAATAGTCAGTAGTATAAACAATTATCCCATTAATTTTGCTCTGCTCATTCCCCAGGCAAATTGAGTTCTTTGATCAGTAATGGATCAGAGACTAGAGATTTGCTATCCTAAATGGGAATCAAAGTTTTTATAGTCTCCTTTACTGGTCAAGGGGATCTTTTACTACCTTAACTGATATATTACCATCACTGATCCCTGAAGATTTTACTGTGATGTTACTTCCACTGTGTACTGATGATGTTACCTGATTTGGTAAAGACATGTCTGCAAGAAAACAACCAAGCTCAGAAAGCACCAAGGATCCCACAGATCAATCCTGAACTGGAAATATTCTCTTATATTGAAACTTTTAGATTAGGTCAGTCCAAGATATGCCATAATTAATTATGGCAAAATTAACAAATCAATAGAATAACAGATTTGGAAGGGACCTTGGAGATCTTCTAGTCCAACCAGCTGCCCAGGCAGAAAACGTACACCACTTCAGACAAATGGTTATCTAACATCGTCTTTAAAACTACCAGAGTTATAGAATTCACAACTTCCGGAGGCAAGTTGCTCCACTGATTAATTGTTCGAACTGTCAGGAAATATCTCCTTAGTTCTAAGTTGCTCCTAAGTCTCCTTGATTAGTTTCCACCCATTGCTTTTTGTTCTACCCTCAGGTGCTTTGGAGAACAGTTTGACTCCCTCTTCTTTGTGGCAACCCGAGATACTGGAACACTGCTATCATGTCTCCCCTATTCCTTCTTTTCATTAAACTAGACATACGGTACATACCCAGTTCCTGCAACGGTTTTTCATATGTTTTAGCCTTCAGTCCCCTAATCATCTTTGTTGCTCTTCTCTGCACTCTTTCTAGAATCTCAACATCTTTCTGACATCAGGGTGACCGAAACTGAATGCTATAGGGATTAGAGTTGCTGCCCTAACTCACTGTGCTGTTTAACTCGGTGAAATTCAGTAAAGAAGAATCCAGAAATGGAAATTTCGAGAGCTACTCTCGGCACATCTGTCCAGACTGAAGGACTGAGTCTAGCAACAGAGGCGGGATGTTACAACTCAAGTCCAATCAGCTGAATGGATGAGAATAACCCATTCCTGGATGCTATCTCCACCGATCACGGAGCAGCAAGCACTTCACAAATCATGAAGATTCTTAAGTCCTGATAATATAACTGGCCTCTATCTAAATTGATCCACTGCGTCCATAAAATATACAAAGAAGAAAAATGCAATACTGCAATTTTAGTTCCACCTTACTGCACAACAAACTGAATACAAAATGTAAAGCATTGCATTTTAAAAATAAATGTCCTCAATAAATAACATTTAATGCAAAAAATAATTAAAGCTAGCAATATATTTTGGAGGACCTCTAACATGGACCATATGGTGCTATGCCACATATAAATAAAAATATGTTACAGCAGGTGGGCTGGTTTGAATTTTATTTCACGGGTTAAATGTGGCCTGCTAAACTATAGAGAAGCATTTGTTCTGGGTATATTGTAAAGCAATTAACATAAGCCCAAAGACATGGATTTCAGTTATTTCATACCCTCTTATTTTAACCTCCATTCAGAAGCTTTTGCTTTAAACTTTACAAAATGCAATTTTGCAAAAAAAATATATATCAAAAATTAAAAATAATCAAGGCATTGCATCTGTTCTGGATTCCTTCTAATTTAGGTGGTCTTATCATTTCCTTCCCTGAGTTATTACGTCTGATTAATTTTCCTGCTATTGGACTATGGCAGCATAACCAAAACCAATGTTTGTTTTTCTTTAGACAAACGTTTGGCTAATACTTCAACTTAATTTCCTTCTTAAATTAATGGATGGATGGATAGATGGGCAATATGTCCTTCTTCCCCTAACACGGGTGTCAAACTCAATTCATTGAGGGCTGCATCAGGGTTGTGTTTGACCTGGTGTGTGTGTGTGTGTGTGTGTGTGTGTGTGTGTGTGTGTGTGTGTGTGTGTCCAGGGTGTGTGTTGCCAGCTCGACATCACTTGTGTTGGGGGCGCCTATGGTGGCCCGAATGCTCTGTCAGCAAAAATAGACTCCTGAGCTCCATTTTGGCTGCAATGGCCTGCTGCAACCCTCTGCCAGCGAAAACATAGCCTGGGAGTGGCACCTGCAGCCCTCACAAGCTCTGTTTTCGCCCGTGACAGCTGTTTTTGCTGACAGAGGCACTGTTTCCAAGGTGGGCTAGATCTAAGCACCCTGCGGGCCAAATCCAGCCCTGGGCCTTGAGTTTGACACCCCTGACCTAACAAATCCTATAGTGTCCTCAATCAATTAATGCCATATAAGCAATATTATAGATGCTAAAGCAAACAGAACAAGAGCAAAACACATCCAATTTATCAGTGAGAAATAAATGAAAAGGACACACCAGATTACCAGAGGAAATTATTCTATATCCAACTTGTTACAAACTGTATTTAGCACAGTATTCCTTTTGGATGTAACATTAAGACAGAATTATTTATCCTTATCAGAAATATTGGTACATGATATTCAAATGGCTTTTTTCATTGGAAGCAGTTAAATAAACTAATAAACATCACATAAAATTTATTTAATGTTATGACTACACTGTAATTCCTGTTTTTTTCTTCATCTAATGGAAGCATCAGAAATCAACAATGAATTGAGCCTTATTATTCTGGCTTGCTAAGAGAAGAACTAATTGAGAGACTCCACTCTAGATGTAATTTAAATTTATCGACAGTAGAACCATGATGTATATAGCACTCTTGCTGAAAGAAGAAAACATGATCATTCAGCACACAACAGTACAGGTAATCCTTGATTAATGACCAAAATATGACTGGTAACTTAGACCTTAAGTTAAATGGTCACAGTGAAACAGCAACTCTGTTTCGGGTCTTCAGCTTTCTTTTGCTTTACAACTTCAAAGGTTGTAAATACGAGGATTGGTCATGAGGTTAGTTTTTCAAAACCATAATAACTGTAAAGAGTTAAACAAAGCAGTCATTAAATGAGGATTCTCTGTATGCCTTTATAATGCTGATAAAACCAGATTTGTGGTAAAGTCTAGATAAACACAACATCTGAACCCAGGTAATGTTACTTGCAAAAAAATATGTGAAAATATTATCCTTAGAATTATAATGAAGATACCAAAGATATATCAAGCAAAGATTCCCATAAGGCAAAATTGAAGATTTAGGAAAGTGAGATAATAGGATTAGGATGATCATATAAAAGGGGTAAAAACTAAATAAATAAATAAAATGATTAAACAAAAAAGAGAGAAAAGATGTTTTATACTATGCCACTTAAAGTTTAAATAACTTATAGAACTACTGAAAAAGGCAATGGCTTCAGTGAGCCATTGTATATCTGCTAGTATAGTAATTTCCTCTAGTGAGAAAATAAAAACTACTGGACACAGCATTACTTTACAATGTACACATGGAATAGTGTATTTGAAAACAGAATGAGACAACTCATCACAGCCAACTTGTTGCAGCCAACTCACCATGGCCATTTACCATGGCCAATTCACTGTGGGACAACTTTCCACAGCCAATTTACCATGGGACAACTCGCCACAGGACAATTCAAGAATTTAAAATAAATTAAAATTTATTTTATTTTTTCTCTTTCACATTTCATTTTGTATCCTTTCTTTGATGATTCTATTCCACCATTTCTTTGATATTAGTGTAACTCTTTTACC
Organism: Pseudoxenodon macrops; assembly: GCA_032467955.1. NCBI lineage: Eukaryota > Metazoa > Chordata > Lepidosauria > Squamata > Pseudoxenodontidae > Pseudoxenodon > Pseudoxenodon macrops. The sequence goes on from JANHFT010006412.1 coordinate 15,232, forward strand.
GCAGCAAATTGTCCAGGGATAAGTTGGCCATGGCTAGTTGTCCCACAGCGAGTTGGCTGCAGAAAGTTGGTCTTGGCAATTTGGCTGTGGCGAGTTGGCCATGGTGAGTTCTAATAAATAGGGCCAAGCATGGATTTTAACAATGAAGATAGAGGCTCTCAATAAATAACTAGAGAATAATTAAACCAATTCCAAAGTTATTTGTCTCTTATCTACCTAAAGCTGCAATCCTAAACACAACTGTGTCAAGATTGAACCGCTTTTGAAACTTTTGAATCTTATCACTATTCAACTTGCCAAAGAACATGGGGAGGAAAAGGTGAGAAAGAATGCAGATGATCCAGGGATAGACCATAAGAGCCAAGAACCCACCAAGGTCACTGATGCAGATGTCTGACAAAGAAGTGAACTCTTATCAAAACAAAAGGACGATTCATAATTGGACAGTGTGAACATCCATGGGCAGAGAAAGGGAAACCATTGTTTAATCATGCAAGCCTTGCGCAGGAAAAATCAAAGCTGGTTTTGATTCTTCAGTGCCAAAATGGTGTATCCAATAAAATTATGCTTTTGGGATTACAAAGTTTCTGAGAGTGCCTGCTTCTTTTGGGTTTCACTAGTCGGACCATTGACAAACTGTTTGAATTTTTGCCACACTAAATATAATGAGACCAAGATGACAGATTTAGAATTACAGTGCAACTCTCATTGTCATCAATGTGTGTTAAAATCACCACTATGAATATACATAAAACACGAACTGAAGAAACAGAAACCTCACTTCCAGAGAAGAAATGGCAAACTGAAGATGAATGGCAAACTGAATGGAGAGGCAGTGAATAGACTAGCTGTTGGCATTTGTGAAAGGATGCAAAATTCACATATTTCCTTTTCTAATCATTTTCTGAAGTTACTTGTTAACTGCTTTTCAGGTATTAAGAAATTTTGCATAGAGCAGATTTACAGAACCTTCAGTCCTTAGCAAAAAAAAGTTTTAAATATAAGGACTTTATTTTTTAAACAAATAAACATCAAAAAGATGATTAAAACTTTGATTTCAGAAAGTTACAAATGGACTAAGAGTCAAGATAAAAATGAAATAGGATTTTAGAATTAATTATAAAGAATCTTTCCCATGGAAAAAACGTTTGTTCTGAATTCTTTAAAAAAAAAGACTTTAAAATTGAACACTAGAGGGAACCAGAAGGAACCAAAGATTACAATTAAATTAGAAGAATACTCAAATTTAATTCACAAATACAGAAAGAAGCAAATATTTTAACATTGGACATATTGAATAATATTTTTGAACAATGGACCCAGAAGTTAATTTTAAGAATGTCTGCCTCTATAAATAGACTGTGTTTAAAAGAGGCTATGAAAGAGGAACAAGTATTTCCTGACATAATTGCGGTTGATTTGAAAGTGAATTCAAAAATCACAGGCTACAAGAATGTCACGGGGGAAAATGATACACTGGACATACAAAAGAATATGACTGATATCTTAATAATTAAAAGGGATGTTGTGTCCAGATAACAAGTCAAGAGAGTGACTTGGATAATTTTCAAAATTGGATTTATAATGGAGGCTTGGTAAAGCTTTGAAGGTTTTTTTTATGTTGGATTGACAAAAGAGGCTGTTAAAGCTTTGAAAATTTATATAGGAAAGCACAAAGAAAAAAAATGACTAGAAGAACAGATCTGCAACATTATTTGAGGAGACTTAAGATCAACGTTGCTGGAAGTAAAAGGAAGAAATATAAAGTTAGATTATTTGATCAAGGTTAAAATAGTATGTTGCTGTCTCTGGTAATCCTTAATAGACTTTTGCTGACATCAGGACTGAAATGATGAGGTTATATGGGTTTGTATGTAGACTAGATAGTATGGTATGGTATTAGTATTAGTATTAGCATAGTATTAATATCGTATCATCGTATCGTATCATCGTATCATATCATCATATCGTATCATTGTATCGTATTGTATCGTATCAGTGTGATATAAAGAATAGATTGTAATTTAAGAGAAGGTGAAAAGTTACTAAAATAGTTTATATTTGTGATGAAGGAGAATTGTGGATATGTAACTGCTTTACATATTTCTTCTTTTTTACTATACTCTTAATATTTTCTATTTTTTCCCTGCAATTTCTAATTTTTAATCTTTTGTTTTTTTTAGTTTTTACTGATGAAATCTGTACCAATAGTCCTCGACTTATAACCACAATTGAGCCCAAAATGTAGGTTGATAAGTAAGTGAATTTTGCCCCATTTTACAACCTTTCTTGCTACATTAAGTTAATCCTTGCAGTTGTTAATTTAGCAACACAGTTGTTAAGTGAACATGGCTTCCCCTTTGAATTTGCTTGTCAGATGGTTCACAAAATGTGAACCAGTTGCCAAGCATCTTAATTTTGATCATGTGACCATGGGGATGCTGCAATAGTCATAAGTGAAAAATGGCCATAGGTCACTTTTTTCAGTGTTGTTACTTTGAATGGTCACTAAATGAACTTTTATAAGGCAAGGACTACCTTTATTTTTTAATAAAATTATCTTATCAAATTACTTGTCAGTGGTACGACTAGTGAAACCAAAAGAAGTAAGCACTCTCAGGAGCTTTGAATTCCCAAAAGTAAAACTTTATTGAATACACCATTTCGGTAGTGAAGAATCAAAACCACCTCTGGTTTTCCCATGCAAAAGCTTGCTTAGTTAAACAATGGGTTTCCCTTTCTCCCCACCCCTCAAATGTTCACACTGTCCAATTGTGGAACTTCTTTTTGTTTTGGGAACAGTCAACTTCTCCATTGAGCACCTGCAGTAATGACCTTGGCAGTTTTCAGGCTCTTATGGTCCGTGGACTAAGTATTAGCATTCCATTTCCTCCCTACACTTTCCCTCCCTCCCCCAGTTTCATTGGCAAGTTGAATAGCGATAGAAACTAGAAGGCAGTAAGCGATTCAATCTTGACATTACTATGTATTTTTTCCAAGACAGAATGCTGGGGTTTCCCATGTCATGTGAAAGCAGGAAGATGGTGGGTGGGTGGGTGATATCCCAAAGTTGTTACTTTTCAATGCAGTTTTCACATTATACAATACCCAATCTTGCAGCCTTCTGAAGGTTATTGAGATTATTCACTTCCAGCAAGCATTCAGTAGCTAATAGTGGCTCTGAAATTCATGTTTATTTATTATGTATTTTTAGATTTTCTGATTAGTTGATGGTCGGGATTGTTTTATTGCATTGTGGATCTTATTATAAACATAGAGTAGGGGTATCAGGCTTAGATCTGGCCCGCAGGCCGCCTTAGAAGCATCAAAGGACTGGCCCACGGAGCCTCTATCAACAAGAACAGAATTCAAGAGGACCGCGTGTGGTCCTCCCCAGTTCCATTTTGGCTGGCAGAATGCTTGGGCCGCCACAGGCACCCCGACATGAGTGGTGTCAAGATGGCCACGCCCAGTCTGGCCATGCCTACCCGGCCCCTTGAGGTCAAACCCAACCCTGATATGGCCCTTAATGAAATCGAGTTTGACACACCTGACATAGAATCTCTGGAATCAGAGATCTACAATTTTTAAAATAATTATAGAAGTATACATCAAGGTTATTATTACAATTTTCTTTCAAATATCACATGTACATTTTGTAATACTATCACAATATTACTAATATTTAACACTAAAATAGATATGAGGAAAGATTTTAAACTATATTTAAAACTTCAGTCTCATTTGTACACTCCACTACCAAATCTTATAAGCAATTTAATCCAGTACAAATTTTAGATGAACACAAGACACGTTCAGAGCAAATATAAAATATGTCCTTTAAAGTAACAAAGCAAAGTCTACCTCCTACATATTTGCATGTAACTTTGCAAAAATCATCCAGGGAAAGAATTTCTGTTGTGATACATGTTTTATCATTCCTTCCCCCATATCCCCCCAATCACCACCTTTTGTAAATTCCTATAGCCAACACTGCTCTCTGGGTCTTTGTGGATCCTGACGCTTCACCAAAGATAAATGAACCATTATGATTGGGATATGTTCTAAGCCCTTTCACTGGTGTAACCCGGGGTGACATTCATTTTTTCCTCCTACCAGTTCTGTGGGCGTGGCTTGGGGGCGTCATGTGACTAAGTGGGCGTGGGCAATTTGACATCATTCGCAGCAAGCTGGGGCGACACCACCCCACCAAGCCACGCCCACAGAACCAACAGAAAAGTTCAGCCAAGTCTTCTAGCGTTCAACCTGGCTGTTTCTCGTCTCCTTCTCATGTTTGCTGTGTGTATGAGCCCGAGAAGGAGGCAAGAAGTAGCCACGTTGAATGCTATGGCAGAGAGAAGCCAAACTTTTCTCCCTCCATTCACAGCAGAGCTGCTACTCCCTTTATCGTCCCCCCCTTGCCCCCTCCCTCCCGGGGACAACCTTAAAGGGACAGGCTGCAGCAGCTCTGCTGTGAATGGAGGGAGAACATTTCAGATTTTCTCTGCTGCAGCATTTAATGTTGAATGATGTGGCAGAGAGAAGACAAAATTTCTCCCTCCATTCACAGCGGAGATGCTCCCTTTATGGTCCCCCTGGTGCCCTCCCTCCCAAGGGTCAAAGTACCTTAAAGGGACAGGCAGGCTGCTGCAGCTCCCTTCCAAGCAGGCTTCCTTCCCTTCGCTGTGAAAGGAGGAAGAAAAGTTCAGGCAGGTCTCCTCCTCCTTCTCAGGCATACACACAGAGCAGAAGGGGTGAGTGGCGAGTGGGTGGGGGTGGGCAGGTCCAACCAGGGCTGGTTTTTACCAGTTTGACGAACCACTTCAAATCACTGCTACCGGTACCTACGATCCAGTCTGAACCGGTTGAATTTCACCCCTGCTCCAGTCTACAACACAGTCCTTTCAACAGTTCCAAGAAGACTGCACACCCATTTGCACCATGACAGAGATAAGCTTTCATGTGGTCTTAACAACTTGCTAAAAAAATGCAAATGACCGGCTGTCTGCAAGGAGTATAAATTTTTCCATTCTCCACCATCCAATCAGAGCTGAAGAAGCTTCTTGGATGAGAGAGGAAATATCTTCAAAGAAAAACCAGAAAGTCCAGTTGCCTCTTGAAAAAACACCTTTGGGACCCTCTATAAATCCCAAGATATCATATTCAACGAATTCCACTTTTGAATTATTTTATCTCTCCAGGAATTTGCTGAAGAAAAAGTCTCTGTTTTAAGTATTAAACTTTTAGAATCAACCTCTTCTGAAAAATGAGGAAGATCAGAGAGGTACTATTATATTCCACTTTAACTTGGGCACTACCTCTTTTGGATATGGAGTCCTTTCTAATGGTAATTTAATCAAATTTTATGACATATTTTATTAAAAAATAAGCAAGAAGAAATAGAATGGCTAAAATATAAGAAAAGCTCATTAAGTATTGCACTTTTACTCTTTTCTATGAAAAGACCCTGTTTTGTGGCCCTAGTTTGGAGGTACCCAGTTGTTTACCAATTTGAAACTTTTTAAGAATGGGATTTATATGAGGACTATAATAGCAAACAATCCTGAGCCTAAATGTTAAGATTAAATTGACCATCATTTAGGCTGAGGGCAGAACTGAAATGACTTTATCTATTTTCTTCATTTATACTGCTAGGTTTAAGAGTTTTCCTAATTATATCATGACATTGACCTTGGAGTGGGCTTTTGGGGACATCATTTCTATAATGACAAAGGTAATTTTCCCAAGTCTTGTAATACAATAAATCCTCTTTATCTTTTATCCTTAAAGTCAATCTGTTCATTTCCGCACAGTCTAAAACTTTCTTTATTATTTGTTCATCTCCCGGTATATTTCTGTGCAAATACAATCCTTGCTGCTCTTATTATGTGTACTATTATATGTACTATTAAATAAACCTTTATAAATGGTTAGAAAATGGATACAAATGAAGTAAAGGAATAGAAATGAAGGACAAACTCAGTTGGAACACTGTGAAAGAGGAAAGGGGGAAGGGGAGGAAATATTAACTTTATATGTAGTAGTAGCTAAATGCGTGAAACTTAAATAAATAAATGGAGGTAATTTGTATAAAATAAGTTATAGAAAATATAAGGTTGTTGGGAAATAATAAAAGGTTGCTGGAATGCCATCCCAGAAGAGGAGAAGGAGAAGAGGGAGGGGAAGTAGGAAGGAAGAAAGGAAGAGGAGGAAGGGAGAAGAGGCAAGTGAGTTAGAGGAAGAGT
>JANHFT010006412.1:21576-34843 GCA_032467955.1 Pseudoxenodon macrops
GAGAGCGAGAGAGAGAGAGAGAGAGAGAGAGAGAGAGAGAGAGAGAGAAACCAGGTTTGTTTAACCATTGTTTACTGAATCACCTCCCCAACTAATTTGATTCATACAACAGGTGGCACCATATACTAAAGTCTGCAAATAGCAATGGATACTTCTCCATATCATACTAGGTTTAACCCGAATAAATTATATCCTGGCTTAATCAAAGTCTATCTTCACTCCTTGCACATACAATGCCATACAATGCATACAAACTACAATGCAGTTTGCTTAAACCATTTTATTTTCCCACGAATCTACTAATATTAGATTTTGTTGTTACTCCCTTAGAGTCAAATTTGGATGATAACATTTACCAGTAAGCTGATATCTTTAAGTTTCTTCCACCCTAATTTTAAAGTTTAATTAAAAGACATGATCAAATCATATAAACTAAAGTGCTATTCTTGTACATTATCCAAATGTATAAATTGCAGATAAGTTTTCTTCTATAATTTTTTTTCTATAAAATCCTTTTTTCAACACCTTCAAAGCTAGCAGAGCTTCCAGCACTGGTCTGCTAAAACATCCAAACCAAGCAAAGAACATAGCGGATGTTTGAACAGTATATATGGCCATTCATTGTTTTACATAAATTGTACATTTTAATGGTCTTTAAAGGATTGTCCATAAATAGTTGATTAAAAGCAATTACTGAGGATGGGAATCCAGAAACTAGTCTTTGTGACTATAGCCTTGTCAATTCTGGAACAGTTTTCTCCCAAAGGTTAGGATCAGGAGTGGGTTCTAACCTACTTCACCAACGGTTTGCTGTCTCCCGCGCTGCATGGCCATGCCTTGTGGGCGCGAGCACGCTTTGCACACACGTGCATGTGAAGTACAAAGAAATTTCCAAACACAAAGGCAAAAAACAAGATGTGACACCTGCGCAGGGCCAGAAACTCAGCTTCTGCGCATGCGCAAAAGAAAAAAACCTGGAAAAAAATAAAAAAACTTTTCCCCCAAAAAGAATATTCCACAAAAAAGATGGCGGCCTACAAGGACCAGAACTGGTTCCATGACATCACCAGCAGCTTACTACCTACTCTATAGAACCGGTCTGAACTGGTAGGAACCCACCTCTGGTTAGGATGAGCCCTTCCTTATCAATTTTCAAAAAGCAGTGACAACTGCTTTTCCAGAGAGCCTTCAGAGAGGAGGGTGAAAGGACTTTCATAATTAGGTGAAGTGTGGTTGAACAATCAGAGATGATTTAGTATTTATTTGTATTGATATATGTGGGGTTTGTGTTTTTGTTTGATGAAATAGCATTCAAATATGGAAAAACAGATGTATAAATATACAGTTAATTAATTCTGCAGATTGAATACATAACAATAATTTAAGGGAAATACAGACATCTTGTTTAATTTACTAGGAAGTAAAAACTGGTATTTTAATTACTTTTATATTAGCTAACATAGTAAATGTCACTATGTACAATAGACATATATTCATAGTTAATCTCCTGTACATTTTTCTTCTATATTTGAAGGATATGTTTTATTGGTTTCCCCCATCCCAATGCTGCTATCCAGTTCTATTTTCACTGCAACATTGGAATTTTTTAACTAATCTGTGCTGCAAAGTTAATCATATTCAGTTTCCTAGCTGTAAAAAAATGAAAAATAGTATTTTAGGATGGAAAAAAAGTTTGGGTTAGCTGACAATAAAGATCTAAACATCTTTGGAATTGCTTTCCTTCTAAAACCTGATCTTAAGTAGTGCACCATACACCTTGGCTGTGCAGTTCAAGCAGATGAAGGAATGGTGGTTCCCAGAGAGACAGGAATGTGGAAAACAAACCCAAAGCAACAAAATAAATAATGAAGAGGAGGAAAACTTTCAATCCCTTGAATTGATGAGTAATTCATAAGCATACAAATCATGCTTAATTGAAAAGTACATTGGAAATAACAGATGATAAAGCCTCATCTCAACTACTAAGCCCAACATCATTGCAATGTAAATTTTGCGACAGATGTTTAGAATATAACAGGTATCTTACAAGTGTAAAGAACTGCCTAGAGAGAGCTTATTAGTCAACCTTTCTCACTTCAGCACTGTCCATTAAAATTGCTTTTGAAAAATAGAAACTCTTGTACAAACTGCAATTAAAATGAACAGAATGGGCAATAATCACCAACAACTGTTCAGGGATAGTAGATTTTGCTTATATTCCTTTCCAAACTTTTTCTATCTGCCTTGTAAAAGGCTATATAGCTCCTTCAGGAACAGTCCAGATTGGAATTACAGAATTAATGAAAGAAATAATGGAATTCAAAGCAGGAATGTATTTTATACATACTTTTTTTCCAACCATGTAAAATAAAATTTACATGTTTCCTGCTATCTGTTGTAGTCTCAAGAATCTTCTCCAACACCAATGTTCAAAACCATTGACCTGATTCTTTAAAGTCCATCTCTGTTTCCTCATTTTCTCTTTCCTTGCCAGCAATATAGACTTCCTAAAGGAGCTAGATCTTTACATAATTTCTCTAAAATATGATAATTTGAGCATAGTGATATCTCCCTTGAATTTTAGATTGATTTATAATTGATGTTTTAATATGTTATTTGTATGCCAATGCCAGGAAGATGTTTATTTTCAAAATTTGATAAATAAACAAGTAATCGGAATGCCAACTCTATAATAACTCATGCTGACTTTAAAATGGATTTTAAAATATCTCTAATACAACATAAGTACACAGATAATAACATATCCATGGAAGGAAACTATTAATAAATGTACTATCTACATATATGTGACTAGTATTTTATTTATTGTATTTATTTATTAGATTTATGTGCCCCCATCTCGGCTAGAGATGATTAGTATAATACATACAGTAGTATATGTATTATGAGCATGGTAAGGTAGCATATGAACTTCTGAGTGCATCAGAATTTTTTAATAAGCTAATGTTTACATTGAAAATTTGTAATGCATGCAGAAGTTAATATGCTGCCTTACCACGCTGATAACACACATACTACTATATTAGAGGTGCGTTGCTGCCAGTTTTGTTCGGTTCTATAGAACCGTTAGCCGACATGTGCCTCCACTCACTGAACCGGCAGTGACATCCGGCTGGCCACACCCGTGAGCCGGTTGTCCACAAGGAAATCGGTCCTCCCATTGGAAATTGCCTCGAAATAATCCTCTGCACATGCGCAAAGCCTCCTGCACATGTGCAAAGCCTCCTGCACATGCACAGAGGGTTATTTTGGAGGCAATACCCAAATGTGATGGGAGACGTGCACAAGCGCAGCAACTGTACCTCCATTGCAACCAGAACCAGTAGGAAAGGTAAGTAGAACCCACCCCTGTATTATATGTATTATAGTATACATATACCGGTAGTACTATAAAAGCCATGCTTTGTCCAGTTCATGTTAAATAACATATTACATTTTCTGGACACCGTTTTAATTCCAATTGTAATTTAACAGTTTCAAAAATGTTTTTTAAGTGGTTTTAAAGTATGAATGATCTCTTTTTTTCAATAGCCAAATTGTGCTGTCAATGGCTTGTGACAGCTCTTCTTTAAAAAAAAAAAAAACGAGGCAGAGACTTATATGCTAAAAATTAGACTGAAACCACAAAGGTTATTAAATCCAAATGATTATGGCTTCCAGCCATTACAAATATGAGATAGATTTCAATATGTGACCCTGAGGCAAGAAGGATGCATGTCGTATTTTCAGGGCCCTGGGCCATCTAAGTCCCCTCATTTGGCTTCTTCTTGTTGGTACTCCCTACCCTGTAGCATTCATGCAGCTGCTACATTCTTGATTTAAAGGTAAAATAAATTTTATCTCTTTCCAAATTACTCATAGAGCTTTGTTGTCAGCTAATATGCTTTCACATTTTATTAGCTAGACACTGATATAGTTTGTGTCGTTGAGGCTCTGTATATTAATTTGAAATTACACAATTTAGGCTTTTGCAAAATGTAATAGAATATGGCTGATAAAGTGACTATCTCCTGTTCCATTAACTTTGAAATGTTTAAAAATAAAATGTTAATGAACTTGAAAAGATTTTATCCTCCTCCTCCTGTTTTTCTGTCCCATCCCCACTGACACCCCACATTCAAATCCGGAATGCAATAATATTATAGGTTTGACAGCCTGGCTTAGTTTCAGCAGAAATATAAAGAAACCTAAGGAATCTGTTCTGTACAGATAGTGTATTAAATTGCTTGTGATGCTTTAAAAGGACAAAATATAAATATTAACTTGGGGCAGCATTAAAAACAATCTTTCAGGTAGAATGAAAACTATAAAAACACCTTAAAATACCATCTAGTAGCAAAGGATTGGTGGTCCTCCAATTCTCTAAAACTTTGCTTTCAAAGCTCTGCTCACTTTTTGCTTGGAGACAGTTTAGATAGAAGGAAGAGACTCGTTTGTATCCAAGTATCATTTCTGTCAAAGAGAATAAAGCTTTGTGTTTTGAAGATTGCCACGTTCAATCTTGGATATCTTCAAGCAAAACTGGGAAAAGTCACGCCTGAGAACTGGGACAAGTACTAGAGTCTGTAGAGACATTAGTGAATTACAGGTAAAACACAATAGTTTTATTAATTATTGGAGTATTGTCATATTCCAAATGTTCCACCAGCATAATCTTTTTAATACAAAGATAAGTGCCTAGGAGACAAATGAGCATGCCACCTGGAAATGGGCAGGGAACTTAATTTTCAGAAAATTTTACACGCCCACCCAGTCACATGACCACCAAGCCATGCCCAGAGAGCCAGTAGGGAAAATTTACCCCCTGCCACCATCAATGCTGCTGCCCTACAAAGAGGCCTTGACTATGTGTCAGAATGGTCAAACAATTGGCAACTTCAAATATCAATCAACAAATGCTCTGACTTGCACATTGGCAAAAAGAATCAGAACACCAAATACAAGTTGGGCGGATATGACCTCGTAGACGACCCTCACTCTGTCAAGGACCTTGGAGTACTTATCTCTAATGATATAAGTGCCAGAGCTCACTGTAACAGCATTGCCAAAAAGCCATTAAGAGCTGTTAACTTAATCTTGCGAAGCTTCTTCTCCAGTAATATTGTATTGCAAACTAGGGCATATAAAACTTTTCCTAGATCAATTCCCGAATACAGCTCATCTGTCTGGAACCTGCACTGTATATCAAGACATGAATACAATTGAGAGAATCCAGAGATATTTCACAAGAAGAGTCCTCCACTCCTCTGCTCACAACATAATACTTATACCACAAGGCTTGAAATTTTGGGCTTAGACAACTTAGAACTATGACACGTTCAGTCTGACCTAAGTGTAGTAGACAAAATTATCTGCTACAATGTACTACCTGTCAATGACTACTTCAGCTTCAACCACAATAATGCATGAGCACACAATAGATAGAAACTTAAGGTAAACCGCTCCAAACTCGATTGCAGAAAATACTATTTCAGCAACAGAATGGTCAATGCTTGAAATGCACTACCTGACTCTGTGGTTTCATCCCCAAACCACCATAACTTTGATCTTAGACTGTCTACTGTTGACCTCACCTACAGAGGTCTGTAAGGGGTGTGCATAAGCGCACCAACGTCCCTACCATCTCTGTCCTACTGTCCCCATTTATCCGTATCCATTCCTGTATTCATAATCATGTTTATACTTATATCTGTTATCTTATACATGTTTGACAAAATAAATAAATAAAAATCAAATAATTTTTTTGTAAGATTGTTTTTATCAAACAGAATACTTGTTTGAAATTCCTTTCTCACATGTTACAGTAGGGTAACATTGAATTTTTGCTAAGTTCCAACTGCATAACAATAGCTTTGCATATTATCTTAAATTCTATTCTGGAGTCTTTTCTCTGTCAGGACTGTCTTTTTCAGAGTAAACATAGAATAGGATAAATAAATCTCAACAGCAGAACAATGTTTATATTAACAAAGAGCCAACCCAATATCTTTATGAACACCTTTTAAAGCAACCACTATTAATAGAAATTTAAGTTTAAAGATTCCATTAGATAGATCTTACATTGTTAGAAGAAACAATATTGTACCCCACAAACACAGTCATTAGTTCTACACATGATATCTAACATTATGTAAGGAACCACATTGAAGGACATAGTGGTTTTGTCCTATGAACGTATGTGGCAATGAATTGAAGCAAAGTATCTTTTGAGCATCTTGTACCAAGTCAGAAGAACATTTATTTAAGTTTAGCTTCACTTTCCTTAAAAACATACATGCATTTCTTTCTTTAAAGCTTGATGTCCTTTTTAAAAGAGTACTCTGATTTCTTAAGGTAGTAAATTTAAACTAAAGTTATCTTCTTGTAAACAAGAATTTGTTTTAAATCTGTATGGTTCATTATTAGGTAGGGGATTTCATAGAGTTCTTTTCACAGCTAAGTTGAGTAAAAAAGGATGCCTGTTCCTTAGATCTAACTAACGTATTTATCAGAATTTTGTTAAAATTATAATTACATGCCACACGCAACATTTTGCAACTCTATACAGGTTATAAATATATATCCAAATAAAATTAAATCTAAGGATTAAAACCATTTTAATTTTTTTAAATGCCCTTCAAAACTAAGGTATGGGGAGAAATATGCATATTAAGTGTACACCTAAAATGTGATAGGAGGGACCAATTGAGCTCAAAAGGGAAGTGGCTAAACAGCTGCCATTGAAGAGCTCTCCACGGCTAAACTGGTATAACTAACTTTCCTGTGGGAAAGATCCCTGAACAAAGGTCAAAAGACAATTATCACAGACACCTGCTAAGTTGAACTATTCCTTCCCCTGCCCCACAAAACACCAGTCACTATTTCACTTGCATAACTATGGTTTGTTTTTAAATAATATTTATAATGTTTTACTTAATAGTTGTTTATAGCGCTTATAAACCACTCCAGGAACACTTATTCTGAAAGACAGAATGTAATAAATCATCCCAATAGCAAGTCGTTTTACCACAGAGGGCACATACTGAAAAAAGCAAACCTACATGTTGATGTTAAATGTAACTGAAGTAGAATTTACAAAAGCTTTAACAGCCGTAGGTAGACTCAATGAATAGACATTACAGTATTATTTAGGCCTAAACTTACATTTCAACTTGTTCTATACACTATGAACTCTTTGTTCATTAGTTGTAGAGAATCAACGTGGTGAAATGATTAAGGGGTCCAAATAGGACAGGAGAGACCCTGATTGAAATCCACCATCTGCCACTTCGTTAGTGACTAAGCCACTCACATTCACTTAGCACAAGCTATGCAAAGGGTTGTTGCTATAGGGAAAAATTGGAAGTCAAATATGCCATATTGACTTCTTGCGGGAAAGGTGGGACATAAATCTAACCAACAAATAAATAAACCAACTCATCTCTTAGATTGTACCTCTAAACATTATGGAATAAAATTAAATCGAAACCTATAGCATAAAAATGACAGCTGCACTATTGCTTTTTTGCTTCAGAGTATCACCTAACAGTATGTTAAAACACTTTGATCCTTAAACAATATTAAGAGCCAGAAGACTGCAAAAGTTATCATAGATGACTAAATGGTAATGTTTTCATTTGGCCTCCATTTTTATGGCAAGTAAAACTAGTTTCACACTATCTGATTCCCTAGATTCATATACATATTTTGTTATCTCCTATTAACAGTCATGGCTTCCTCTGTATACATGAATACTTTCCAGCCCTTTCCCAAATTCTGTGAAATACACTACTGATTTATTTGAATCTTAAAGAAGTTATAATAAATCAGAACTTATTGCTAATGCTGAACATATTCCTTTCAATATACTTAACAAATTAATTACAAATTTCTTTATTCAGTTTGTTCATATCAACATTTCTCACTGAAACCTGTATACATCAAACCATTTATCATAACCTTAATCTAATTCAAACAAATTAAAATAAGGCCTAATTAACCTGATGTTTAGGCTGGACAACGATGTGTAGATCTAACATTATTCCAAGCTACACTAGAAGAAGTATATTTATTAATAAACTATGAAAATATTTCATAGTTTGAAATGGTATGTAATTCAAGTAACTTTAATTCAGAGAAAATATGATTGGGCATAACCATTATAAATTCAAACAAAAATCATGCTTACCATCAACTTTCCCTATTCTTCAACTTGAATTGCAAACTCTAGTGATAGCTATCTTAGACTGTTTTGTCCAGAAATATATGCATAGGATCCACTGTCATATGTGTTTCAATACATGTAATATGTCCATTTATACAAACCAAAAGCCATACATAAGAAATGAACTTCCTGGAAAGTAAGATAAAAGTAACTGTAATTATACCCCTTCTGCATATCCACACAAACTGTTATCTCAAACTATTCTGTGGCATCCAGACACAAATACATCCATCCAATTTTACACACAAAATCACAGGCTACTGAAGTCTCAATAGCAAAAAACAAAGGATCCTTAAGGAAACATTTATTTAGTAAATACGTTGCAGAGACTTTAAGGGATGTTATTCTGTCTTGTTAATATACCATCTGATTTTAATTTTTCGGCATGTGTATAGATGCATACTACAATGGAGAGCTTATCTAATCATGGAGATGCTCCATAAACTATTTTTCCAGTGTCTTCATTTGGATGCAGGGTTTCAATAAATAGAGAAAGCCCATTGCAGACCCGTCCCCTCTACTTATTCAAGATGATTAAAGGAAGCCAAGTTTAATATACTTATTTTTATCCTTCTAAATTAATTTGGCAGTGTCTTCTCCCACCTCACCCATCTACATTTTAGCCAACTTTCATTATTTGCTTCTACCGTCCATACATCCACTTTCAGCACCTTCTTCCTCTACTGCTATTTGTAAGATGACCCCTTCTAATTCATCTTTGACTTCTGCTCAGATAAATAATTTCTGCTTCCTCATAAAATCACATTATAATGTTATGGCTGATCACAAGGTCAGCCAGTTGTTTAGACTGGATTTGGTATTTTTATCCACCTACTGAGTTCTCCCCAAGGACCTTGGATAGGTGGATATTGTTACTTGATGATGTTAAAAATAACATTGCAGGATATAAGCTGTTTGTAAACAATCAGCTTTCACATGCAAGCACCAAAGAAATAGTTATCTTTAAATGCCACGTATGTCACTTTTAAAGCCACCAGAATGATATGAAGACTGTTTAATATTCCTGCACAAAATACATCATAGTGAATTTTTTTCTGGCAAGCAATCTACATCTACAGTTCTTATTTATTAAGTACAATTATAAATTGTTCTTAAGCCTTGCAAGAGGACCAAAAAACTAATGGAGAATAATAAGAGAGAGAGAACAATGCATTGCCTAAAGGAATTTAATATTATTTTGATGATTTAATCATTATGACCTTATATGAATATTCTACTATAATGAAAAATGCTTTTCTGATTATGAAGTTCTTCAGCAATTCCTTCTGAAAGCAGATGACCATAAACTACAGTCAAAAATAACTTGTATAAATAATCACTGATACGGATTGTCTGCTAAAAGTTCAATGCATCATCTAATTGATAGCACTGTGATTTGTGAACGTCGTTGTCCAGTCTCCTCTGTTTGCAAGAATGTGCATGTTGTACTCTGTCATAAATATGTTAAATTTTCCTTAACATCAGGCTAAACCAGTTTGACCTTCTTTTTTTCCATTGATGCTGTATGGCAAAGGGCAGCTCACTAGTATAAGAAGAATGGAGAATAGGCTCTTAAGAGTTTCAAATTCAGAGCAACACTGTGCTCTTTATAATAACACCTATGGGCTTCCTAAAAAGCAATAAAGTGTGGGGAAAGGGGAAACAATCAGTCAGGATTCTGAATAATTACCTCAATACTGTTTGTAGGTTTAATACTTTTGGGGAAAATGTTATTTTGAAAATAAGCTGGTTTCAAGGGTCACTTTTTATATCACCCTTAGCTAATGTGTTCTCTGTGCCTTCACAATCTCCAGCTGCTAGACAAACTATTGGTCTCACACTGTTTCTGCTTTTGGTTGCTAATATAAGTTAAATTCCTTTCTTATTCTTGTTTATTAAGTTTGGAAAAATGCAAGAAGCCTTCAGTCATCTAGTATGGAGAGTAGGACGCAGCCTGGTTTTAGTTCTACTGTGACCATTTGACAGACAGAAAGCTAGTTTTGTAGAGCAGTTTTGCATTACAGACTATAAAGTCTTTGTTTTTTCTTCACGAGAGGCAATCTGGTATAGTGGTTAAGATACTAGGCAGAAACTGGAATGACTGCTACCTGGGTGACTTTGTCACTCGCTTTCTACCCAACCTATCACACATGTTGTTGTTCTAGGGAAAATGGGAGACAGGAGGTATGTACACCAACTTGAGTTGACCAAATTCTTTAAAAAGGTCATACCTATCATCATCTCATTGTCATCACTGTTAGATTTTTATCCTCCGTTTTCTTTCTTCCTTCTCTCCCGCCTCCTCTTCCCCTCCCTCTTTCCTTCTTTCCTTTCCTCCCCCCTTCCTCTCCATTCCTTTATTTCTCCTTTTCTTCATTCCTCCCTTCCATCTCAATCCTCTCCTTTCATCCTCCCTCCCTCCCTTCCTGTTCATCCCTTCCTTCCCTTCTTTCCTCCCTCCTTCATCTCCTTTGCCTTTCTCCCTGTTCCTCCCTCTTCCCTTCCCTTCCTTACTGTAGTTAAGTTGTTTGCTTCCTTCTTCCATCTCTCCTCCCTCCCTCCCTTCTCCACAGTCCTCCCTTTCTTCCATCCTTCTTTTTCTCTCTCCCTCCCTTCCTCCATCTTCCTCCTTCGCTTCCTATGAGCTTCCTATGAGCTTCCCCACCCAGTTTTCCACTGATTTGTGGAAAATTGTCAGAGAGATCTTGAAATGAGGATCACATATATGATATGCAGCTGAGCAGCATATCACAAGTAGAGGGACTGCTGGACAGTGTGATGGGGATGAGACTTTGCTGTTGGAAGGTGGCAAAGAGCTTCCCCAATCAGTTTCCTCATCCACTTGTATGAAGCTGAAAACGTTGAAAATGAAAAGTTAAAAATGGGGATCATGTGACTATGGCTGACTACAGCAGCACAATGGCAACACTGAACAGCAGTAGAGCAGTGGTGCTAAAGCAGAAAAATCTCCCCAAATTTCATTCCCTCAATAGTAATGGGTCCTGGCATTCTGCAAGTTAGCTACTGGAGGTAGCTTTGTTGACAAAGGTTTGCCCTATGATGTAGCATTTCACCCAAACATTGGTGACAAAGTAAAAGCAAAGCAGATTGAATTTTATTAAATTTATTGCAGCTTATTTATTTTGTGATCTATACTGTGGCCCAGGGGAGGGTTCTACTTACCTTCCCTACCGGTTCGACAGTGTGCATGCGTGCATCACTTCTGGGTGCATGCACAGAGGGTTGTTTTTCAGCTGATTTTCAGGCGGAGGACCGATTTTCGGCTGGAGGACCGGTCCATGGTTGTGTCCAGCCAGCTGTCACTGCCGGTTCGGCGAGCGGGTGGAAATTCCCACTATCAGTTCTAGCGAACCAGTCCGAACCGGCAGGACCCACCTCTGCTGTGGCCCCCGATTTTGATATTTGTCTTTTAAAGTGATATATTCAATAATTCGTAACTAACTAGTGGATATAATGAAAGTTATAACCTCCTTAACATTTTTAAAATCCTGACTTCCCCTTCACCCTTTTTTTTAATCTGATATCTATTTATGTTTGTTTATATATTTTCTCCAAAAGTTTTAATAAAAAAAAATTTTTTTTAAAGAGCTACCCAGACAAGCAAAATTCCCTATGGGTTGGCTGGGCTTGACATGTAGTCTTTATTTTGCCTATGCAAGTTTATAACAGAATTCCATTAGGAGCATTACAAAACAAATGTGAAATAATTGGTTACTCTGGGAGATAAATGAGATAGAGAACATAATGGGTAAGAGGAAATAATTAATAGGCACAGATTTCCTCCCATAATTTATGAAGTCAACTGTTCTTTGTATTTAGTACAAAAATATAGAATGTTTGAGGCTTATAAACCCTGAAGAACATCATTGTACTGAAAATATTTATAATTAAGATATGTGTGAAGTGACATTCATACACCCTTCCCTAAGAATCAGATCTACCTAAAGTGCACAAAAGTTACAAAAGTTAAATATGTTATTTTAGCTAGACTTACATAAAATATGTAAATAAAAGATAAAGTAAGATAAATAAAACAAAATAGAATGAGAGACAAATTAAAAACATCCAGCACAGGGGTAAAACTTTCTTAGTTCAAGTAAATTGTCCTGAACACTGAGATTATTAACACTAAAGCTTTGGTGGCAAGATCACTGTAATTACAAATAAAAACAAATAAACAAAAGGATTAACTAATATTGTTATTACTAAACTTGGAGGAAGTTTCAAACTGTTCCTAATAAGTTCTTGTAGCAGAACTCTAACATCCTGGACATAAATTGTTTTAACTTATCCCCTCAGGATACCGCTATAGCACACTGCATGCCAAAACAACTAGACACAAAGACAATATTTTCCTCCATGCCATCACTCTGCTAAACACATAATTCGCATGGCATTATCTTATGCCTAAGGATATCTAGTAGGACTGTATTACTATTATCTTTCTCATCTTTCCTATTACCTCCCCTATTGGTATATTATGATTATCTATCACTTATTGGTTGTATCTTCTAATTGCTTGTATGTGTACCAAGAGCACCGTAGACAAATTCCAGGTGTGTATCCAATCACACCCGGCCAATAAAGATTTCTATCCTATTCTATTCTTGTTGGGTTCTGCAACCCAACAAGACAGATACAGACTTCAGAGAATAATCAGAACTGCAGAAAAAATAATTACTGCCGACCTGACTTCCATTGAGGACCTGTACACTGCACGAGTCAAAAAGAGGGCCGTGAAAATATTTACTGACTCCTCATATCCTGAACATAAATTGTTTCAACTCCTACCCTTAAAACAACGGTACAGAGCACTGCAAACCAAGAAAACTAGAACAAGAACCATTTTTCCCCGAACGCCATTACTCTGCTAAACAAATAATTCCCTCACCACTGTCAGACTATTTACTACGACTGCATTACTGTTACTATTAATCTTCTCATCGTTCCTATCACCCATTTCCTCCCACTTACGACTGCAGGACTGTAACTTGTTGCTTGTATCCTGTGACTTCTTATTGA
>JANHFT010006412.1:37333-56420 GCA_032467955.1 Pseudoxenodon macrops
GAGGATGACATATTCCACAATGATGCCATTCGGTTCCTCCCACTTTTTGGAGTCTTATACTCCAAAAAATACAGTAAATATTCTTACACAAGTAGTTCTATTTGTTTGAGTTAATATATCTGTTGTTCCATGAAACTTTCTATTCATTCCACTTTCTAGCTGTCTGTCCACACACTGTTCTGTTTCTCTTTCATCTTACAATACAAGAAATTTCAGATCTGATTTGACATTATTCTCAATAGATTCTATTTATATATATTAAATTTTCTCAAGTGCGTCTTCTTATTATGCCATGTACAAAAGGAGACCTCGGCAAGTTCAGATAAAACCTGAGAGCTGCAAACATGAAAAAACTTTTCAAATTAAAAGCAAAAAGCAAGGCAGTGTGCTGTAGCTCAAGCAATCTATTGGGCACAGAATTCTATCAGAGTAGAGGGAATAAATGCAAATTAGGGATTTTTCAAACTGTGTTTTGCATGAAAAGCCAAATGGAGTTTCATGATAGACCTAAGGGCAAAAACAAAGAAAAACTTGACTTAAGCACAGTCAACTTGCCTCTTGGTCAGGGATATTTTTTTAAACGAACAGGTTCCACAGCTTGAAAAGTTTGAAAATCTGATCTAAATCCCATAGAGGAGGGTGTGGTGGATTTACTGAAGAGTAATCAAAAGCATACCAACATCTCACATGTTTTTGTGCATTATAGATATTTAACATAATTATAGCAGTATTTCTTTTACTTATTCAACCTATAATGTATCTTGTAACATACTTTATTGTTTAGTATTCTGGTATTTCAACAATCAAACATAGACTTTGTCTAATATAAAGGAGCTGCACAGTACACTTTGGACCTTCCTACAATTACTTTTACTAGCAATCTAAGGTGTGTGTGTGTGTGTGTGTGTTTGAAGAGAAGTACTGCATAGACATATGCACATGCAAACGTGTTTGCAACAAGGACACTCTGGAGCAATATGTATGGATATAGGCCAGAGGTGGGTTCCTACAGGTTCGGACTGGTTCTATAGAGTAGGTAGTAAGCCGCTGGTGACATCACGGAACCAGTTCTGGTCTGTGGAGGCCACCATCTTTTTTGTGTGTGTGGAAAATAATGTTTTTTCATTTTTTTCCGGTTTTTTTCCCTCTGCGCATGCGCAGAAGCTGCGTTTCCGGCACTGCACATGCATCGCCATCTTTTTTCGGCCTTTTTGGAGGGGGGTGATTTTTTGGAATGCTTTTGTACTGCGCCCATGAGGCACAGCCACGTGGCGCGGGAGGCAACGAACCAGCAGCGAGGTAAGTTAGAACCCAAATATGCAAAGAAAAGAAGAGTAGGTGTTCTAGAGGAAGGTGAATATCAAGAATTTTGTGGTTGGAAGGAATTTGTTTCTCAAAAAGAGAGTTGAGAAGTTGAAAAAACAAAAGGCAACATATGTGCAGTGCACTGGTGTAAACCATATTTCGCTGTCTTTTCATTTCTTTTCTTATCTCACCTTTCTAATTTATTTGGCTTACTCATTCTTTTCTTTCTGCTCTTTATTCAATGCTGCTTACCCTAAAATGGAAAAGTACAAAGGTTATGTATACATGTATGTAAGTAGAGAAAACTATTTTGGAATTTTACTTAAAAGCATGACTATGTGCTCTTTGGATCTGAATTTTACAACCATAGAAATACATAGTTTACTAGAAAGATAAAGTATTTGGAATTTTTAAAGCCATGGACGAAAGCATTCATTTTAGAATAGAAGTAAAATATTGATAAAATTCAAAATATATACAATATTCATTATCATTGTATTTAATACCTGAACTTATTTTACAATGTTTTTAATTAGTGTTACCAATGGAAATATAAGCTACGAAAACACAACTCCAAAACTCTACAGTCTCTTAATTTTATCCATTTGACAAGTTGGCAAAATAAAGCTTTAAAAGAAATCAAACATTATGGTGAAAGTTAAACTTCTCCATATATGGACATTAATAAAAGAGATAGGAACAATCAGAAAACAGACCTCTGCATACATGTTTTGTATTTAGGAAATGTGTATTCAATCTATTTTGTGAACTTTCACTACTCACAGTTTTGTTTCTTCTTAGGCTGTTATTTAATTTTTGCCCTCATGATTTTGAAAGTAAAGATTTGTACAAATTGTGATTGTTCTGTATACTTCTACACATAAAGACTTGCCCAGGAAACATAGTATTTTTCCTCATACATATGATTAGAAAACATATGAAGGAAAAAACAGCAATATATTTGTGTTATATTTATTATCGTGCAAAAATATTTCTTTTTTTAAAAAAAAAACAATACTTTTTCCAAAAGTTCTTAATTCCTGGAGAGAATAAAATTAAACACATATATTGTACATCCAACAATATTCTTGAAGGAATAAGAATAAAATTATCAGACATTTTACAACAGTTTGCCAATTTGTCACATTTCTGTGATTATATTACTGACTCACCAGTTTTCCTTCCGCAAATTATTCATTCATGGCTGGGGATATCTTACAAGGGATTCGTCCCCTTTCCTCTCAAACATATTCACAAGCAAAAATTCCTCTGAAAAATGGAGCACGGAATGCTGAAACAAGGAAAAACAACATGTCAGTGGAATAATTATTTTTCTGAGACAGGAAAAACATAACTGTAACATATTTCTTCTGAAAAGTTCAATTAAACCATTTTTGTTCCCTTTCTCCCTCTCTCTTTCAATAATCAGAACCAAAATGTTAAAGATCTTCAAATATTAAAATTAAGGTAGAAAAAAATATATAATTTCAATCCTACTAACAGTAGTGGAAATGGCATGAATGAATTTAGACAAAGTCCAGTGCAGTACTTTCTTACTTTGATATCCAATAAAGTTATTGTTATAGGTTTATTGTAAAAACAAAAGCAATCCAATTTACAATACTAAGAATGTTATAGTTAATGAAAAATCCCAGTGAATGGTACTAGAATGAAGCTGACAATTACCAGTCATATCAGTAACAAAGGACTGTCAATGTAATAATTTTCAACAATCTTAGGAAATGCACAAAAGTTGAGGTATACGTCCCCATAGCTCCCAATCAAATAAACAATTCCAAACACTAACTACTCACTACCCATTCATTTTAATGCAAATCGTGCAGGATCAGATCTATGTCTTGGTAACAAAGTGAATTTTTGGCACTTACAGAGGATTCTGCAACACTCAAAAGGGCAAAATATTCAGCACAATTCTTACATTACTGTATTTTTTACCCACAGTGCAGGAAGTTGACATAAACACTCTGCATCTTAGTCAGAGTACCCAATATCCACAGTGTCACAGTTGCCTCCACATGCTAGAAGTTTTATGAAGTGGCATTGAAGATATTTGCTTCTTTCTAGGATCATCCCTGTATCTGTCCTCTCCTCCAGTCAATTCAATGAGTAAAATGATATCAAATCCAACTCCTACACTACTGATATGAATGCAAAGGTCCACATTCCATATGCTTAAGTTTTATAGTTAAACAATGCCTTCCAGTTAGGTTCCTTGTGACATCGTGACAAATACTAATGCAGTAATTCACAGCATATTCCAACCAAAAGCCCTGCTGGTAAGTAAACTTGACCACATGTTCATGCCTTTGGTTTCTAAAGTTTTTAAAAAACCCGTATTAATGTTTTACCTGTAATTTTGCAAGTTGAAATAATTGTGTATTTTGTCTTTTAGCTTGTCTTAATTTTGTTATTTTACACCCACATCTGTTTCCCATTTTTAAAAGATGAATAGAGACTCAATTAAATATAGTAAAATTACAGACTTGAAACCATGACTACAAACTGCATATTGCTCAGATAATGTTCTGTACAGTTCATCATTTCAAGACATAGAATGTTTAATCACAGTCTATAGAATAAAGCCATCACTGTCTAATTCCTACAAGCCATTAATAAAGATGTAAGCTGCTATGGCTGGGTCACTGAATATGCTAAGCCAAAATCATATCCATCAAATTTTGTCAGACACGAGGAATCAGGACCACACATTAAGTTCCAGTTAAATTGATTTACTATTCATGCCTATACACAAAGTCAACTAACGGTCAACACTAAATTGATACTAGATAAGATCTAACGAAACTCAAGACGGGCTGGATTTGGAAAGCTTGTGGGAACATAACAACTCCAAGCTGCTTCCTCTCTTGACTCTACCCCCAGGTTCTGCCTCTCCTACAAATTTTAACTTATCACAATTTGTAAACCCAGTCACTATAGAAGAGACCAAATGGGGGTCCAACAGGACTTCTACAAAAACACTATTTTAGGCTTGGGACAAAATGATGTTCAATTACAACTCAGAATTAAGGCAACTGATTTGTTCCAGCACTGTGCTTCTTTTATAACAAACACATATTAGTGGAACTGGTGCTGATATGGGGATTTTTGGCAAATTGTCGCTCATAAGGCCCATTATTTGAAGTTTTAAAAAATTTCATTGTATAACCAAAACTTGCTCTTTAATTCTGATCAGGATGACAAATATTTATTCAAGTACAATTGTAGGCAGGATTTTTTCGTGGCCCAGTGTAAAATACATTAATTTGCAACACAAAAACTTTCTAGATTATGGAGAATGCCATACCAGCTTGCAGTAAGTGCCAGGGTTAGGGTATCCATGTAAACACTGAAGGAAAACAGGTAAAAGGGACAATCAACTCATTATATTAGACTGAACTTAAAGATACAGGGAATATAGTATTACTAACTTTTATACCATGGGGAGCAGATGACATCATCATACATCCCAAAGTATATACAATCAATATAGACATATACCTGATGGAAAACAGTCAGCTTATTAATGTTGAGACCTTGTTTGAAAAAAACAACTGATTACGTGGAGCAGGTGGAACCCCCAAATCAAATTTAAGTGCATGTCTGGGAATCAATCCTCAAAAACAACTGGTGTGTTCAAACAGGTTAGGAGATGATCAAATATACTCTATTTTCTTGTTTACTTTCTATCCTCAACAATCCCCACTTTGTTCAAATGTCTACAGGGAATCTTGAATGGAGCAGCTGCAGTATCCCCCAGGCCAATGCATCAGGTTGCTTACAAAACAATCCTACTACCAAGCAACAAAACAAAACAATGCAGTACAACTTTGAAAATGCCTTTGAAAACCTACATCTTCCTCAAAATAGATTTAGAAATACAAATAAATAAATAAAAATATTACTTTAATATCACTCATGATTGTCCTTTAAAGAATGAAGATCAAGATTGCTTTGGAGCAAGTTATCAATGACAAATGACCAATACAGAAATACAGACTTCATGTTCTTGCTGCTTATTGCTCTTCTATAATTCTTGCATCCCATTGGGCTATAGGATTCCTTGTTTTGCAAAACAAGTTATCCAGCAGTGTATAAAGAAACTTCAATTCCCCCTTCTCATCAAACTTTTACTCTTCAGAAACAGAAAGTAAACATAGATAGCATACCAAGTCATAACAGGAAGGCACTTCAAGAGCTTTACCACAAAATGTTACATTTTGAGCTGTTATCCACGCTAAATTCCACTAATGAGAAGAAATTTATGTAGAGCTGTTGTATATCATTCGGTAAACTTTTCTTTCCAAAAAATTCAGTAAATAGGAAACCTAAATGAATTTGTTCTCACTATTTTTATGTTTATGTGTAGTGGAGATCAAAAACAGCAACTATCTGGAAATAACAAAACATTTCATTTTCAAAAATACACCATTGTGCTACAGTATATTATTACTATGGGTAATCTTCATATTCTTTTCTTCTTTGCTGTGACCAGGAAGTGAATTTAACATTTAGAATACTTTATAAGCAAAGCATGTTATTAAAAAAAGAAAAATATGAAGCAAACAATAACTTTTGTTTATCTTTTAGACTGCAGAGTTAAAAGAATCAAAATCACTCATAACTTACAGCACCCGAACAGGAATAACTTCTTTATTGTGTTACAAAATAAATATTGAGCTAGGATGAGGTTGTTTGCATTCTGTTTAGGTGGAGTCTGAGGAATTAAGCAATGATTCCAGAATTGGATATTCTTTGAACTGGCTTGTTGACAAAATACTGAATTCAGGTAGAACACTTTTTACAGAATAAGAATCTTCCAGAATAGTCTTCTCCACTTTCTGGAGTATCCCACACCTTCTGAAACTACAAAACAATTCAACGTATCTGAAAAGCATCATCTTGGGGAAGACTCTTCTGGAAAACCAGGTTGGGTAACTATTTTTAAAGTTAACTCTCTGAGGTGATATTGTACTGAAACTAATATTGAGAAAAATTGAGAAAAGAGAAAGAAAGGAGACAGAAAGTAGTGTGGCAAGTTTATATAAAGCAGTTAATTATTCAAACTGAAAGCAGTTTTGCTCTAAGTAGGCAATTATAAAGAAACATTAGAAGGCCAGTAAATGAAAAAGCAATATATGTATAAACTGAGTTTGGTGTTAAAAAAATGGGTGTCCAATACCCATGATAGTCAATCAAAATGTATTTCCAAATATGTAAATGATACAAAGCTAGCATGCCACATCTCTGTGGTTTTCCTTATCTCTGGGGAAAGTCATCCAAAGAGCACTTCTGGCCTCATGTGATTTCTAATGTTGCCAATACAAACAAGAAATATACCGAGGAAGTATTTAAAATGTCTACATTCTGGCAACACAGGTAATATTCTAAGCCACTTGGCTACAAATGTCTTTGAACAATGCAACCATAGAGAAAATCTTGTCTGAATTTTTTTTTCATGCTTTGTTCAAGAATCTCTGCTTGCGGGGCGGGGGGAAGACCCAGTCATTTATCATCCATGTCTACTCTCTCTGATACCCAGATTTATCATTCTTCATATGGTAAAAATATTTATCCTTTAGCAAATTAAGGGAGAAAAACTAAGGTAATATAAAAAACAGAAATGTTTGAATAATTATGCAACTTACCCCTGCAAAAAAGACAATAAAAACAATTCCAGCACTATATATAACTAGATTTGCATTAAAAATAGAATAGTTAGGTGGAATAGCCACTTTACCAGGTCCTCATAACAACTACCATATTTTTCAGAGTATAAGACACACCGGAGTATACGACGCACCTTAATTTTTGGGGAGGAAAATAGGGGGGGAAATCTGCCTACCAGGTATTCATCTGGCTAGTGTCTTTAGCCTGGTCAGCTTCAGCACATTATTTTATCCCATGGTTAGGGTTGAAAAAAAGCTTCTTCGGAGGGAATAGCAATGAAAAAAGCCTGCAAAGTGGGGAAGATTGTTAGCACCTCGTTAGGGCTGGAAAAAAGCTTATTTTGAGGGAGTAGCAACAAAAAAAGTCTGCAAAGATTGCTTCACTCACTAGTGCCTTGTTAGGACTGAAAGTAAGCTTTGAAAAGGGCATTGGTCTTACCTGATACATTCCTTTTCGTAGGGTGGAGATACCATCCAGAAATGGGTTGTCCTCGTCCTGTCAGGTATAGGACTGAGCCTTTTCAAAGGTTGTGTAACCCGCCTCCATTGCTAGGTTACCCAGCTTTCGCGAAGGCAGAAGAGACTCGACGTGTGGTGCCACTGGAAAGAAGCGCTAGTGTGTTGGCCATAGAAAGTTCCTAGAAAAAACTAAGATCCCAAACTATCCCGGGAGGGGCTGGATGCTATCTCCACCCTACGAGAAGGAGCTTATCAGGTAAGACCAAAGCCCTTTCTCCATAGAGGGTGGAGCTAGTATCCAGGCATGGGACATACCAAAGCCGTGTGTCCTAGGGCAGGCAAGCCCTGGTTCAGACAACGAGTGTTCAAATCTGGTGGACTCTTTGGAGCACCCTGCGACCAAAGGCCACATCCACAGAGGCGAAGGCATCAAGCTTGTAGTGACAGATAAATGGCGAGGGCATGGTCCAGGTAGCCGCTCTACACACTTTCTCGATGGAGACCTGGGTAGCCCATGCCACCATTGTCATCACACTGCGGGTAGAATGTGCCATTGCTCTCGTTGGACGTGGAGTTGATGACAGGTTGTACGCCCTTGCAATGGTACCTCTGATCCAATGCTCAATGGTAGAGGGCTGCACTTTGTGGCCCAACGTGGACAGAAGAAAGGAGATGAAGAGGGATTCTGTCTTGCGAATAGAAGCCGTCCTGTGGATGTAAAGATGGAGGCGTCTAAGATGTGCCACTGACGTTCCAGATGATTAATAGGGTTAGGACAGACGTTAGGGAGGACAAGCTCCTGGGCCCTGTGAAACCAGGAGTTGACCTTCGGAATAAAGGAAGGGTCCAGCCGAAGTACCACCCTGTCCAGGTTGAAAATAAAAAGGTCCTTCCGGACAGAGAGGTCCGCCATTGCTGAAATCCTACTGGCAGATGTCATGGCCACCAGGAAGGCAACTTTGCGTAGGGAAGACTCATGTAAAGGCTCGTAGGACTCTGTAGTCAATGAAGTGAGGACCTTGGTCAGATCCCACGTCGGGTACCTGTGGGCAGGTGGGCAAAGGTTTGTGGCTCCTCGGATGAACCTCCTCACTTTGGGGTAGTGGTCCAGACACTTGAGGGATCTACAGCATAACACTGAGGACAGGGCCGCCACCTGCCATCATATAGTATAAGGCGCAAGTCCCTTGTCCAACCCCTCTTGCAAGAAGTCAATAACGTTACCAATGGACACTGAACTGGGGAGTAGCCGTTGCGAGAACACCAGGTACAGAATACCTTCCAGGTCGCCGAGTAAATATGTTCTGTAGAGGGCTGCCTAGAGGCCTGAATGGTTGTAATGGCCGTCGCTGATATGTTCTGGCATCTTAGAGTGACCCACTGAAGTGCCAGATGGTCAGCTGGAGGCACTGAGGATCGGATGCTCCAGAACCCGCTGGCTGAATGGTGACGGAGTGAGCAGTATCCTCCAAGGGTCGGATGTTGATAAGGATTTCAGGTCCATGAACCAGACCCTCAGGGGCCAATGAGGAGCCAGGAGGATGATTTCCGCCCCCTCCTCCAGGATCTTAGTGATTACCCTGGTGAGGAGTGAGAGGGGTGGGAAGGCGTAGAGTAGACCGGGGGGCCATTGCAGCACAAAGTGTTGGCTTCCTCCGCACCCTTGGACTGGAATCTGAAGATTCTTGGCATTTGCGCATTCTCTGGGGCGGCGAAGAGGTCGATCTCCGGGAGGCCGAATCAGCCCACTAGTTGTTGGAATATGGATGGATGCAGGCGCCATTCTGCTTGGTCCACTGTCGTCCAGCTGAGCCAATCCACCTGTGTGTTGGATAACCTAGAGATTCTACATTCTAAAGAATGGAGTAGAACCCTTGCCCAGTCTGATCCTCAGGGACGAGCTGTATGGCTCGAATTTGCAAGAGATGATGGTTGGCCAAATTCATAAGAAGCCTCTTGGTCAGGTTCTGAGACAATGGGCAACGTACAAAAAAACCCGGGGGGATGGAGAGTAATTCCAGGGTGAGGCTCATCTCAGATGGTCTTCCAGACCCACACGTCCAAAGTAATCTCCCCCATCAATGGACATACAAAGTTAGGCAACCTCCAATGGACGGGTCAAATGTGGGTTTACTTGGGGTGTCTGAATGGCCGCCCCCCTCCCCCATGAAAGGGCCATTTATATTGCCTACCCTGACCTGTCTATCTTGTCCCTGTCTCTGCCTGACCCCGTACTCACCTGAGGGCCGGGTGAACCCGGACATTGGTTCTGGGGATCGAAAGGTTCACCGCTGGTAGGGTGGGGGCTGATAGGAGCCCCTCTGGGAGAAGGTGGGGAAATTTTTCTGCTTATCCTTGGTCTCGATGAGAATAGGGTCCAAGGCCTCTCTGAAAAGGTGCTGGCCCTTGAACAGGGTAGAAGCCAGTCGCCATTTGTGGTGGGTGTCCGCCTGCCAGGATCGGAGCCAGTGCATGTGGAGGATGACCACTGAGGACCCAATGGCCCGGGAGGGAAAGCATGCTGCCTGGAGAGTGGCATCCATCATAAATTGAGCCGCAGCCAACTTTTTAATGTCCTGGTGGGCCCGAGTGTCAGAGGCCAGGATCTTGTCCTGAAACTGAAGCCAGAGCAGTGATTTACGAGTGAAGGAAGCAGTTGTAGATGCCCGGACCGCCTAGGCTACTGCCTGATGAGTCTTCAGAAGGGCCCGTTCCGTCGTTCTAGCCTCCGGCTTCAGAAGTTCCGCTGAATCGCCCAGCATGGCCGCCACTGAAGCATCGACAGTAGTTGGTTGAAGGGATGCCACCAAGTCTGGTTTGATGTTTAAAAAATTTGTCCGTGCTCAATGGCATAGGACCAGAGGTGGGATTGGCCCACTGGCGCCAGACTGCCTCTTGAAAGATTTGTGGAGAAGGGATAATGTCTAGTTCCATGGTAGGTTCCACAAAGAGGGAGGCAGTCTGCAAACGTGCCACATCTACGGGAGTGGAAGATGGACCCAGATTGGCCGAGGCTTGGCCTTGAAGAGGAGTGACTTGAACAGGGCAGGCTGGAATAAGGTTAATACCACAGGAGGGTCGGGAGACATATCCTCATCCTCGGAGAGGTCCAGCTCCCTCTGTTCCTCATCCGCTGACAAGTCAGATGAGGAAGTGGCAGAATTGTCTGGAGAGGAGTATTCTTGGGGTCTGGTTGCTGTCCTGGCAACAGCACCCCCTAGCTTACCGGGGAGAACAGACCCATCAGATGGAGGTGGACCCAGTCTGCCCATTTCCTTGAGCCCCTCGGCTATACCCTTCTGGATTGCCTCAGCTATCACTGAATGCATGTGGGCTGTCATAGATGGGCCCCCTTTGTCCAACCCGCTTGGGCTTGCGCTATTAGGGTCAAGTGCTATCAGGGAGCCTAATCCGGGTACGCCAAGGTGGACGCCATCCCCCAGATCTGCGACTGATCGACATTTATGTCATGGTGATCCAGGGAGAGTTGGTCAGATGCTGACCCCAAGTGTTGAGGGAAAGGAACCTGGCCCCCAGAAACTACGGGGGTTGGATTGGACAGCTGGGCAGCCTTGGTAGATTGAGCACAGAGTTTTTCTAGAGCTCTGTTTCTGCGATATTTGTCACGTTCCGCTGCTTTGGAATTCTTAGTATGGGAACCGTGGCTCTGCTTATGGATACAGGAGTGGTCTTTGGATGTACCCAGGGCCTCCTCCGGCCTAGGTGAGTTCCTCGACCCATTGTCCTTGTGACCGCCTTTTCTGCCTATGTTGGTGACAGATATGGGCTAGGATTACTGCGCTGCTTCTGTCATTATTATGATCTAAAATGTGTTTTTTCTTTTTTTTCTTTTTTTCTTTTTTTATCTTCAAAATGAAGTCCGGTCAAAAAGGGTAGAGCAGATGAATCAGACCGCTGTTTTGCTAGAGTCGGCCCTCAACGTCTAGGCAATTTAAAATGAAAAGGGAAAAAACACCCAGCAGCAACCAGACAGGGCGGGCAGAGAGAAGTCAAACTTCCCTTAATGCCTAATCCTAGCAGGGGAGAAGCACGACTGTTGCGGTCAAAGGCAGCAACTTAATTTAATGACTCCAGGTAAGGTAGCACCCTGAGAGGGAGTGCCAAGCCCTCCTGGCCCCACTGCCAGTTCCAGTTTTTCAAAATGGTGCCTGACTCCTGAAGGAGTGAAACAAGGGCCTGATGTGAAATTGGCCACTCGTTGCTCCTCTTGCTCGGCACATGGGGAGCGTGAAGCTCCAGTGGCCATTGGGTCCTACGGACTACGGCTGGTCTGGCAAATAAATTAAAGGCACGCCAGAGCTCACAGCCGTCAGGAGATGCTTGAAGCGTCCCGGAGAGAGCGTGAAGCTCCTCCAGCCACTCTGCCTGCCTCTCACTGGGAACCAAAGCCACCTGAGCCTGATGTTATTAAAGGATTTCTGGATGTAGCGCCGAGCTCTGGGAGCTGCTCTGGGAGCTGAAACCCCGCTAGCACGCTGGGCCACCCTCAGGCTATGAGGCAAAAGGCAAGGGAACGGGAAAATGCAGCAATGGCTGGCGCTTAGGCTCCCAGCCGCTGCTTCCCCTTAGCGATGTCGATGTAAAGACAAAGTATAAAACTTACTGTGAAATGTGCAAGGATTTCTATAGAAGAAGGAGCTGGCAACCACATGTCCGCCCTAGTCTGAGGACTGAGGGAAAGCTGGGTAACCTAGCAATGGAGGCGGGTTACACAACCTTTGAAAAGACTCAGTCCTATAGGCTGACAGGACGAGGACAACCCATGCCTGGATGCTATCTCCACCCTCTATGGAGAAAGCTACATTTGGAGTATAAGCCACACCCAAATTTTCAGCCTCTTTTTGGGGGGGAAGGTGTGTCTTATACAGTAATTACAAATGATCTAATATAGCACAGAGATTATGATACTGAAATATGAATCAGAAACTACTGGATTAAAACTTGATTTTTGTCAAAAACTCACTAGGACAAACTTAAATTGCATCGTCAGTGTCCCATGTTTTCAACATCCAGATTTCAGAAATCAAATGGGAAAAATAATATTTTGTTAAATAGAATTGTTTTAAGAATTGCAAGTAGGCAATACACATGGAACACTCTAAAAACATGTATATTTAAACATTTATACTACAAGAAGCCTCATATTTCTTAATTTTTGATACTAAATTTTAGTATAAACATGAATGCATGCAATTCTAGTTTCAGTCTTTAGTGAGTCCAGAGAAGTCATTGTGGAAAATATGTGGCCCAACAATTTGAATGCATGACTTTTCATTCTGATTTAAGAAAGTATAATCTTAGAATTCCAAATCATTGCAGAAAAATTATGAATTGTTACTTGATACACCAAGATTAAAGATCATATTGGTTGGGAAACAGATAACTGATATCAACAACCAGTTTACTGAACTAAAATCTTTCTGAAGCTGAAGATTGCCAGCTTCCTTTATTATTTTTGAACTCTCAGTGAGTTAAAAATTACTCTTAATACCATAATCCATCTAGATTATATATTTAAAAACTTACTTTGGGGATAATTTAACTAAAAAGCATACAGGTTCATGTTTCACTATACTGGGCAGCTGGTCTGGCCATATTTATGAAAATAAAAGTCTACTGACCAAATGCAACTGCAATACTGTAAGTAGGAATCAAACTAGACACAACAAACCATAGAACAGTCAGGCTAATTTGTCATATTTTATCTATGTGGCATTTGACTGCAATAATTCCTGCCATTGGTACATTCTATGAATTGTCTCAGAATTTCAAGGCAGCCATTTCAGTGTACCCTAACTGCTGTTTTTTACATTTATATTCTCTACCAATGAACTTCACTATGTGTCAGAATGGTCAAACAAGTGGCAACTTCAAAACTCAACCAACAAATGCTCTGTTTTACACATTGGCAAAAAAAATCAGAACATAAAATACAAGCTGGAGGGACACGACCTTGTAGATGACCCTCACTCAGTTAAGGACCTTGAAGTATTCATCTCTAACGATCTAAGTGCCAGAGCTCACTGTAACAACATTGTCAAAAAGGCATTAAGAGTTGTTAACCTAATCTTGCATAGCTTCTTCTCTGGTAATATTGTACTTTTAATAGAGCATACAAAATATTTGCTAGACCAATTCTCAACTATAACTCATCTGTCTGGAACCCGCATTACATATCAGAAATTAATACAATTGAGAATGTCCAGAGATATTTCATGAGAAGAATCCTCCACTCCTCTGTTCGCAACAGAATACCGTATGCCACCAGACTTGAAATTTTGGGCTTAAACAACTTAGAACTACGCCGCCTTCGGTCTGACCTAAGTGTAGCACATAAAATTATCTACTACAATGTCCTACCTGTCACTGACTACTTCAGCACACAATAGATACAAACTTAAGGTAAAGCGCTCCAAACTTGATTGCAGAAAATACGACTTCAGCAACAGAGTTGTCAATACCTGGAATGTACTACCTGACTCTGTGGTTTCTTCCCCAAACTCCAAAAACTTTAACCTTAGACTGTCTACTGTCTACTGTGGACCTCACCCCATTCCTAAGAGATCTGTAAGGGGCATGCATAAGCGCACCAATGTGCTTACTGTCCCTGTTCTAATGTCCTCATGTATTCGTAACCATCTCATGTATTCATAACCATGCTTATACATTTTATGTATTTCTGTAATCTTATATATTCTTATTTTATCATATATATATATGATATATATATATATATATGTATGACAAATAGCTGTTGAAAAATAGCTGCCACAATTGTACCTTGGATCAAAGACTAAAGTTGCATTGACAAATCAATTCTTATAATGTCTACAATGGCATTGTGACACATTCTATATAGAAATCTACGGCTCTTCTTCAATTCTAACATTAAAAGAAGCACATGCCAGGACGAAATATTCTTGAGATAAGCAAATGAGGAATGAAAACTGAATGGCAATATTTCAAAGAATACAATATAACTTAATTTGCCTTAGAAGTATTATTTAGTGTGGGCACCCTAATGGCCTCATAAGTGTAGACTGTGATCCAGGTGTGTCTTTTAAGTGTGAGCATGTGGTTAGGATTGAGGGTTGATTTGATTTGATTGACAAGATCTACTGAGTGCTTGTAATAGTATGTGGGACTGACCTTGACACTGGCCTAGAGATACTGCCTACTGAACAGACAAATAAGAAATAGTGTAGCCTATAGCTGAAGAGTGGGTGAGCCAAGAGGCTCAGAAAAGACTACCCTAATTTGTTAGGGTGTTAAAGAGAGGGGTGAGAATTATATTTTCACAATTGCAAGATACTGTTAATCTACAATAAAGTAGAGTTAGCTCATCTGGTTGTTTCCTGTTTGGTCTACCTGGTTAGAGTGGTGGAGCAGGAAGAGATCAGTCTAAGCCATCCCTCTAGTGTGAAAGATGCAAAAGTCTTGGGTGGTTGGGATTCTAGCCTGGGTAAGGGTGAGCTACCAGTGGATGTGTCAGAGAGGAGGAGTCGAGATAAGAAAATCAATACGGTGTTGGATACAGAAATATATGCTGGAAGGTGAGGCGGGCCATTTGGGGAACATAGTAGTCCTGTAAGGACTACCTTACAAGTCCCCTGTGCTCTGTCCCAAACCTTGATTATCAAGTATTTGGAGACTCAGGTTTTCTGCCTCCGCTACTGCCAAGTCTGCCTATAAGGCATCTCCGATTTGTAACTTGATTTTGGATGAGACAGAAGTTGTGCATTACCAAGAACTGTACGGGTGCTAAGAAAAAGTGAAAGGAGAAGTTGTGTTTATTCAGATTTTAGCTGCAGCGTCATCAAAGATCCCAGGGCAGAGATAGTGGAGTGGCTCTGTTCTTCCAGAACTCTCTAATGCCATTCAAAGGCACTGCCCTATAGGTGACTAGATGTGAGACCTTGTTTGTTGAATTAGATTCTAGGGATCAGATGTGTATGTTG
This sequence comes from Pseudoxenodon macrops, assembly GCA_032467955.1. NCBI lineage: Eukaryota > Metazoa > Chordata > Lepidosauria > Squamata > Pseudoxenodontidae > Pseudoxenodon > Pseudoxenodon macrops. The sequence goes on from JANHFT010006412.1 coordinate 52,764, forward strand.
TTTTGTACCACCATCCCTGCTTATAGAACCTCCTTTTTGAGCTTCCTTCTTCAGTGGACAGAGTATACAGGGATGGATGGATAGATATAGATAGATATAGATAGATATATCTATATGTCTCCACACAGAGAGAGAGATCTCTAAATCTATCTCTATCTCTATTAATGTCTGTCTGTCTGTCTGTCTGTCTGTCTGTCTGTCTGTCTGTCTGTCTGTCTATCTATCTATCTATCTATCTATCTATCTATCTATCTATCTATCTATAAACAATTATAATTTTATTAATGCAAACAAAGTCGATTTACAGTATGATAATGCTCCTCCGGATACCAACTCAAAATCTTATATTTAGGATTTGGAGAATCAAATTTGCTTCCCCTATGAGATATATTTTTAACTACAGTAGCAAATAACAAACGTTTTCTTAGGAGAAAAAATATTAAAGTTGTGCAAAGCATTTGAAAGCATGTTTCATAAAGCCTATTGGCACAAACAAAGCATTCCTTCTTCAAGTATTGATACAGCTATATCTTTTCAGTACACCTGGTTCGAAGTTTTCCCTGGCTTTCTGTACATGTATGTATATGCACAGAAACCCTTGCTTACAACCATAATTGCAACAGGCAATTCCAACACCAAGTAACACAGTCCTTGAGCAAAACATCATATAACTGAAACTTGCAATATACAACTACTGGCTTCTCCATTGATGTTGCTTGTCAGAAGCACGCAAATGGCAGTCATGTGACTATGAGACATTTTCACAATCACAAACACTCGTGAGCAGCAAAATGGTCAAATGTTAATCACATGACTGCAGGGAAGCTGTAACAGTCACATGGGGACTGTTCATAGCTACTTTTTCCACATTATCCTAACTGATGGTGAACAGCTGATAAACAGGGCAGTTTTTAAACCAGTATTACCTGCATAGCTCTGTTCCTTAATTCATGGTCACTCAGAAAGTGTTATCTATTCTATAGACAGAAGCTACTGGTATGCTGGTCACTTCAGAAAATAAAGCTACTTCAATGCTTTAAGGAGGATGCTTGCTCATTCAGTGCACTCTGATCCTGTTCAACTCAAGACATACAAATTATAATGACTGATCTGTTTGATAGTGGAAGTCAGGTTTCAAATACATTATATTGTGTAGTTTACCTGTCAAGTTTGACAAGTAAGAAACAAAGATCTTGGCTACATGATACAAAATATTTTTCTGTCTGAAATTTACATTCTACCTACTCTGCATTATTTCCATTACAGTAAACTATCATGTTTACAATATCCATGACAAAACAACATATTGGATTAAAATATTTCAAAATTCTAGAAAAACACCTCAAGTAATTTTCTCTTTCAATTTGAAAAGCTTACCTTCTCAAGCACGGTGCTTCAGACAAGGTGGATTCAATATTGCATAATTCTGGTTACATTTTTCTCTTTTTGCAGGTTGTCATCATCATATTGTTACACTACAGATCTAGTAACCATGTCAATATTACATGTAGCACAGGTGTTATGAAATTATAGTAATGTCATGCTCCCAAGACTTTTAGTACATGATAGGCTAAACTTCTCTTTAGCGTGATTGATTGATTAATTCAACTTGTAACTCATTTTTCTAAAAAGAATAACACTAAGGAACCTTAGTGATAAAAACATTGCATAGATAAAAACACCATTGACGTATATATATAAAATAGCACTAAAACACAAGGGTAAAAACCACACAGATTCATAGTGATGTACCAAAATATATATATTTTTATAGGTCACAACACTTTAGTTTTAATGAAGGTAACCCTACTACCTCTCAATTAACAGCTTCTACAATAATTTCCAAAACCTGAAAATGTAACTGAATTTTCAACACCATTTGATTTGGCATCATATGAAGTTCTAAATATTATCTAATATAATTGAAAAACAACAAGGTGAAGAAGAAATATAGCTGTTTCTAATACTAAGGAGCTGGATGATGTGTTTGGATTATTGTAGGATAAATAGGATACATTTGGATTGCAAGAGGTCTTATTTCAGATGCATTGGTTAAATAAATACATTTTGCTTGCATGACAATATTTTATTACCTAAATTTACCATGTTTCCCTGAAAATAAGACCTCCCAAAAAAATAAGCCGTCCTCGAAAATATTTAAACGCATGCACAGCCGGTCCCTGCCATTTCTCCTCTGGTTAGGGTTAGGAAGACAGAGCTGCAAATCAGTAAGACTGCAAGAGGAGCCCCGTCTTGCTCCATGCGGCCAAAAAAAATAAGACCTCCCCTAAAATAAGGCCAAACACTTATTTCGGGGTTCAAGAAATATAAGACAGGGTCTTGTTTTTGGGGAAACACAGTACTGTATTTTTCGGACTATAAGACACACCGGTGTATAAAATGTACCAAGATTTCAAAGAGGTAAGTAAGGAAAATAAGTTTTTGTCCTCCCCGGCCCCAGGAGCAGTCTGCAAGCCTCCCAAACCCTATGTGCACCCTGTTTTTTGCAAAAACTGGCTCGTTTTTCACAAAAATGGGGGCGGTTTTGCCTTCCCCCAGTCCTCAGAAGCAGCCTGCAGACCTCCCGAACCCTCTGCGCACCCCATTTTTCGCAAAAACGGACCCATTTTTCACCCGATTTTGCAAAAAATGGAGTGTGCAGGAAGTTTGGGAAGCCTGCAGACTGCTTCTGTGGGCTGAGGGAAGGCAAAAATGACACTGTTTGTGTGAAAAATGACCCTTTTTTACAAAAACGGGGGAGTTTTTGCTTTCCTCCAGCCCTCAGAAACCCTCTGCAAGCCTCCCAAACTCTCTGCGCACCACATTTTTGAGGAAAACGGGCCCATTTTTCGCAAAAATGGGATGCAGGGGCAGGGCTTCAGAAGGCCAAAATTGCTGTATTTGGTATATAAGACGCACCAACATTTCCACCCTCTTTTAGGGGGGGAAAAGGTGAGTCTTATACTCCAAAAAATATGGTATGTAATACTCCACTTAACAGCTGCATTAAGTGGTTTCCATTACAGTACTTAAATTATACTAAACATTTAGGATCATGTTTTTTTAATCATTTTTATTTTATTATATAAAATACAAAAGAGAACAAAATAGGAAATTAAGGAAGGGAAAGAGAACGGGGGAAATTTAGGATCATATTAACTACAGAAGGCCAGTAAACAAACATCCCTAAAAGAAAATTTTAGATTTTGGGAAAAAACCACTTAATCAACAAACATTCCTCTACTGGAAGGAACCGACAATTTCCCTAAAGCCTTGCTGTGAATAATATGGTCTTAATAGTTCTTCAGAACCCCAGAAGTATAGAAGTAATCTGATCTCTAGGAGTGTTCCAGAACAAAGGGGCAATAATGGGAGAACACCTGCACTTGTGATCCCTGAAGTGGTATTAGCTAGGAATAAATACCTGGAAGAAGTCCTCTCTTTCTTTGAAGTTTATTGGATGAATAGAGGCCCCGATGACGAACATAGATCAGATCAGTCTTGCTACTGATCTGTGAAAGCACAGGTCAGGACCTCAACTATATGTCTTGTTGTGTCCAGAATTGAAAGATATAATTGGCTATCTATCTATCTATCTATCTATCTATCTATCTATCTATCTATCCATCCATCCATCCATCCATCCATCCATCCATC
>JANHFT010006412.1:56520-67625 GCA_032467955.1 Pseudoxenodon macrops
ATCTATCTATCTATCTATCTATCCATCCATCCATCCATCCATCCATCCATCCATCCATCCATCCATCCATCCATCCAAATGGCTGCCCATCTAATAAAAAAGCGATTCTGAGTAGGGCATACAGTATTTATTATGCCTGTTTCTTGGACTGTTAATGCAAAGTACAATTATTTTAAGAAAGGTATTTTTATCTGCATACATTTCATACAGTCAAACTACACATATCACGTTAAACTTTACAAGAATCTTCAAAGTCAAGACTATAAAGGAATAATAATTATCTAACAAAGTGTATTTTCCTATATGATTATTCATCATATATTGAATGAAACCTCGTCTTTAAAACATTTTGTTTATTTCATAAGCATTTTCTTTAAAACTTCCTCTATCTTTTTTTCTACTTTTCTGGCTGAAAAAGTTGAAAATATATTCTGGGACGGAGCCAGAGCCATGAGCTGCCTCCTCAACAATATTCCCATTTCTTTCCTGGGCCTTCACTTCACAGCTGTGTAGTATGTCTCAATAGTTATGAGATTTCATTGGTAGAGAACATAAAAGCATGAAGCGTTGTTCTTATTGGTTTTTAAGGAAGTTTTAGCTTATGTGCACAGTGACATATTAGATTTATTTTCTTTGCTAGGATCAAAGTTCTCTGTATGTAAGTCAGCCCAATATACTAACCCAGCATTCTCCAAAATACTATCATCCCATCCACAGACTAACTTTGTATGACATCTAGCTAAATGATGTAACAACGGAATGAATTCTGCATATAACAATGTGTTTAACAAAACAGGAGAGAACAAAAGACAGAAAAGGCAAACACCTATTAAGAATGGTGGAAAGAGAAAGCTATATATCAGGAAAACACAAACAAACAAATATCCGATGTAGTTATGTAGTCAGAGTAGGTGGGAGGGAAAAGGACAAACCAGACTATAGCAACACAGAAAACCATCCAAAATTCTCATCCAAAGATATTTCCACTAACATATGGTGGAAGTGTCACTTTCTACAAATATCCTGTGTGGGTGCCAATTTCTCTCCTCTACCCAAGATGTATCCAATAGCTTGAGTATTATAAGCTCTTAGAATTATTAATCAGAGTATGAGTCTAGTTTAATACACATTCTAATCCAATTTGTTAATGAGGAATTTATCATGCAATCACATCAGCTGAACCCTGAAAATAAATTTAATCCCCCTCTATGGCCACCACACTGCCGAGTAGCATGCCCACACATAGCTTTTCTGCTTCATTAACAAGTCCTGCATTCCCTCTGCTGGAAAAGAAACTATACTGCATCAACAGTACAAAGCATGTAGTTACTAAAATACAAAAGACTGGATTTTTTGGGGTGGGGGATCCCTATTATAACTTTCACATAAACATTGTCATGTGCCCTTCCTAATGTAAATTACAGATGGATTTGGTACCTACTACCGTAAGCCTTGCAATGTTTCACTGCTTTCAGGCAAGACAGTGACATATAGACCATTTAATATTTTTATTATTATTATAAAATCAAAATCATCTTTCATTCAAGAACACTTGAATTACAAAATGTGACTAAATAAAGTACGAGATGAAATACAGTAGCATATCTTTAAAAGCAAAACTAAATAAAGGCAAAGTTGAATTGAGTTGAATTCCTGACAATAACATGGATAATGGAAGCAATCCTGAACTGGTTTGCCGCTGCTTAGTTTAAAGTTTTTTTTAGTTTCCTAATCTAACTGAAAAACCTCAGATTTCTTGATGGTCTCCCATCTGATTATTAACTTTGCCAAATCTTGCTTAGCTTTTTCTAGATCATCCCAAGTTAGCTAGGTACTATATTTAGATGAGCACAACTGCGTACAAAATTTTCAGAAGAATTAAAATAGTAATATAACTCGCAATAAAAAGCAAAATATATTAAAAGCCTCTGACAAAGAAGAAAATCAATCATCTTACAGAAATCTAAATATAGAATCCTCTTTTCATGTCTTTCAGCGTTCTGGTATTTATGACAGCCACCATAAAGCTATTTCTGATTCAATTTGAAGCTGAAAATGCACCTCAGTTAAAAATAAGAGATTCACAGATACTCTGTTCTCTTGAGAAGTCTGTAATGCTGGGGTACACAGAAGAAGAGAAGGCTGAGACCATACAGAAAATCATTTTTTTCTTTCCCCTTGTTTTGAGTCCTTTGCTTTCAATTAATGCTACAAAGCTTTTTGGTTGATTATTCTTTATAGTTTTCTATCTTAGTGGTTTTATACTTTAGCAGTTTTCTATCTTAAATCATTTTTGGATAGAGAAGTGGCAATCTCAAAGGAAGTTGAGAAATCCACTCTATGTATACATATGCCAATAGATTTGATGTCACTGCCATGATTAGGAGAAATAATCTATCTGTGCATTGATTATGTGCCATAATTAACTCTTGCAATTACTCCAGGATGATCTATCTCCAATTTCAGATCCTCCGGACACCTGCTGCCATTTGCAGTGGAGTCCATCCACCTTGTTGTCTTCCTTTGTTCTTTCTCTGTTTAACTAGACACAGGTTGTAAACACTATTAATATACAAAGAGCAAAAAAGAATGTAAAAAATAAAACTGATTGAAAGAAAGGGTGAACTATGTCCAAAAAGAAAAACCAAATAAAACTAAATGAAAATGAAGAGAGGAAAAGGTAATTAATCAGGAAAGAAAGGAGTCTTATCACAAAGCAGTTCCATTTTTCTTCTTTAAAAGGCTAAAACATCCATGCAGGAAATCATTGCATATTTCCAATGAGGATTCATGGCAAATTAGATGTCCCTGAAGGAGCAGGCAGAGCATTATGATGGAGACTGAAAACCAGTTAGTGAATTTTGACCAACAAAATCTCTCTAGATAAAGGAAAAAATCATACAATCACCCATATTACTCTGGACAGTTGCTTCTCATGAGCAAGCTACAGGAACCCAATTTTTTATAGACGGATTGTAAGTAACATGGCTGGGAGTTGAGGGATTTCAATCAAACTCACAGCCATAATGTACCCTTAGAGACATAAGGTTTTCAAGCCTTATTTCTTACTTTCTGAAAGTAAGTTGCTGCTTAACTGATATTTAGCTATTAGGAATCTTCACAATGACAAGTTTTACATCAGATTGAGCATACAATTTTTAGTAAAAGAAATACAGATTTAAGGATTTTAAGAGGAATCCTTTTGTTTTGTTTTAAAAAAGCAAATGGAAGATTAGGACATTGTTTCTGGAAAATTACATATGGAGATTGTAGGCTGGACACTAAAGGGAAGCAGAAGGAACTAAAGATTATAATTAAAAGAATTTTTAATTTGACTTAACTAATACAGAATGGAGCAAAACACTTTAACATCAAATCCACTGAAGAATATTTGTAAACAAAGCATGCAAAAGTTAATTTTAAAAATGTCTGCTATTATAGACAGACTCTGCTTAAACAATATTATGGAAGAGGAATTGGTTTTACTAGACTGAAACTGATATGAAAGTGGATATTAAAATGGCAGGCTGTAACAATGATATGGAAAAGATGCTGCCCTGGATATACAAATGAAAACTATTGATGTCTTAATGATTAAAAGGCATATACAAAACAGTGACATGTATAACTTTTTCAATATTGGATTTTTAAAAATAGTCTTGTTAAAATTTTGAAGGAATTTATGAGACGAGATAAAGAATAAATGAAAAGAAATAAGGTTCTAGGCCTAAAGATTAACATTGTTAAAAGTAAAACAAAGGAATACAACGTTGGTTTATTTGGTTAAAGTTAAAATAGAAACATTGTTATCTCTGCTAACTCTTAAAGGTACCAATAAAGGAGAACATCTGTAGTTCAGGGTTGAAAGAAAACAAGCAAGCTCAGAGAACACCAAGGACCTCTCAACCCATTTTTGCTGACCAGAACTGAATAATAAAGCTTTAAAGATTTATAGATAAAGCGATGTGATACAGGAAGAGGAGTTCATTTTGTTTTTTTAAGAGATGATAAGTTACAAAAATGGTTTACACTTGTTATGATGGAGAAATCATTTCTAAATATATATTTCTTTTTCTTTAATATATGTTCTTTTTTTACTTTCTATTTTTCTTTTTTCTTCTTTTTAAATATAATATTTTATAAAATTACTATTAAAACCATTCCACTTTGTATGACGCCAATATATCATACATTTTCCAAAATTGTTTTATTTTTCATTTTTATATTCGTTTTCCTTTCTTTTATATTGAGTTGAGATAATATTCTAAGAAAATTATATTTTAAAAAATGCCTGTGAGGATCTATTAAAATGTCTGTCTGTGATGACCTATTAAAATGTATAAAATGTAAATATTTGCATTTATTAATTACCTAATCTATACCCTTCAACATTTACCAATTCCCAAGATACTTGCAAATGTTCATATTAATACTAACCTCAATTCAACCAGTATCTCAAAGGTACTGCATTAATTTTTATCTATAAATGGAACATTGCAAAAATTACATAAACATCTGCCAAAAGATTGTCAATGAGAGAGAACTTGTCCGGGTTCCATGTTTCCACAGAAAAATTCTGAACAGGATTTATCAAGCCTAGTTATTTAAAAAAAGCCACAAAGCTTTCGCTATTATTTTCCTTGTAAACTGAATATTTATGGAAGAACAAAAAAAGGCTTACGACTTTCAAGAATTTGTGGCTACTTTTTTATTACAATGGAATTTATTATGGAAAGAGTCCTCTCCTGAAAGACGTCTATACACTATTTTAAAATAGTAATTGCAATCCAAATGTGCCCTCCTATAATTCAAATACATTACTCCAGTTTTATCCAGAGTAAAGCTCTATTACTATGTTTACAATGTCCATTTTCCTGGGGATATGGAAACGGGCACCAGGTTGGGGAAGGCTGATAAGCATCCATTGATAGCGAAGAAGAAACACCTGCTACAGGTAACATTTTTCCTGTCCATGTAAACTGCATTTTTTTCATTCTTCTATTTCTCTTTTGCTTTCTCAATTTACTGCACACTCTGCATATCTCAAATATAATAAAGTTGTTCTCTATTAGAAAAATGTATCTTAGACTAATTATCTTTACTGCTGTCAGAAACAAAAAAATATTTAGATTAATTTCCTACAACAAAATGTACATAAAGAAAACTGGAATTGTTTCCTTTCAAAAGGTAAGGCAAAGGGGTGCAGATTATTAGTACAAGGCAGAGAAATGCGTAAAAATTGTTTTGACTGTTGCACTTAGTAAACAAAATATGAGCATGGAGAAGGAATATATACAAACAGTATCAAGGACTTTTCTTACAATCATATATTTGTATCACAAATATTGTATTATATCTAAGAGAAACTGACCAACTGCCTGTGACGAAAGAATCATTCTTTTTCAAAGCATAACAGATGTGTAGAGATAACCTGAAAGTAAATAATAAAAAGATTTTTGAAGGTTAAATAGGTTATAGTTAAATAATTGATGGTTGAGCTGAATCTGCAGCTTTAATCTGGCAACAACTTTAGTTTTCAGAAAAGCAGATCAAAAAGAGACAACTTTCCAACTTGTCAGCATCAATGAAAAAGAACTTCCTTGATAAATGCAAATACTTCAAAATCCAATCCAATTCAAACACAAAAGTTTAAAGACATAAGTATTTGGGATCTTTGTATTATATATAGCTAATCTATTAAATTAACTTATGTCGGATAAAATACTGAATATGCATTAGGAAGAACAGCCCAGCTGTTTGCCTGGTACTGTATATGCTACAAAGCTTCAACTATTTCTATGCAACAGTGCCTAGTAGCATTACGGCATACACTGTGGAGTAATCAGAAAATGTTTGACCTCAGATATCTACTTGACCCCTCAGAAATGCAGACTCGCTTGCTATAAAATCCCAAACAATGGGGCAGACAAGGTCACAGGGTCAAAGCAAGTATTATCAGGTCATTGTGCAACCCACTTGGGAGCAATTACTTCTGGTCACGGCTAAGTGGACACTTGATTGAATACCACTAAGACAGCTCACATCCCACAGATAACAATCCTCACAGCGATTAAGAATTAAAACCCCCATGATTCAGCCTTTATTACTCAAATGAACCTAACTCTTCCATAAAAAACTCTTGGTATATGCATGATGCAAGGTCTAAATTGAAATGCCACCTCATTAAACAATAATATCTAATTTTATCTAAATGAATTTTCATGAAAGTATGCCACACAGCTGAAGAATTTTTAAAATGAATTATCACAAGTGATACATAATTTCACAAAACTACTGCAAGAATTAAAAAAAGCTATTAATGATGGAAAGGAAACATCAGTTTTGAATAAAAAATTGCAATTTTTGTGTATGTGGCCATAAAAAGAGATATAAAAAAGAGGATGAGGTTACTGCTGGACAACTGTACATATTTTTTTCAAACCAAAGCAATATTTTTCTGTGTCAGATAATCAAATTACAAAAAAACTTAGCACGTACGTGTATATTAGATGTTCCTATTCATGCAGAACACGTACACAGCAATATTTGCATCAACATTATCAATTTTAAAGAATGTTAGGAGAAAGGGAGAGCACTATTATAAACAGACACTAAGCAAACCTTTTGATTCTTATAATAATTAGGCATGTGTTGCCTTCACTTAGAACAGGTTTATCCACTCACAGTTGATGGAAGAATGTATATTCTGGCATTGGGGGAAAAAAACAACAACGCTCATTTTAGTGAAAAGTCAGAATAAATAAAGTATAAGGAATTAGGACATGGGCAAGCAGGTACTTTTTAAGTTCAATGATAAGTGCTAAAATAACAAAAAGATACCGGTATACAGTAAGAGCATTTATATATAATATAAACAAATACAAGTGTATTTGTTTGTGCCAAATGACTTATGCCAAACATCACTTTAATCCTCAGGACACTACCTGAAATGATGATGTTTACAGTGTTCTGAAGCAATAGGAGCTCAAGGCTGAATTTGTCACTATAGCTAGTAACCGGTTCTTTAAGGATTCTCCTTTTGATACAATTGAAAGATACAGGCACATTTCTGTGATTCACAGACAAGTCTGACCATGCCTTTTTGTTACCCGTTACTAATCCCAAGAAAAGATACACTAATACTGAGATGTCCAAGACTATGCTGAAAACCACACAATATGACTTGGCTGTTTTTAAGTTACCACAAGACTTAATTGACTGTTTGTTTGTTTGTTTGTTTGTTTGTCTCTTTGCAGCCAATACTGGCATGTTCTGGAAATTCTGAGATATTTTCAGACACTACAGCAGTTCATAAGATGTATCTTGCCACTTTAAATTGCAATTTGGACATCGTCCTTAGATATCAACTTTGTTCTGTTTACAGAGAAAAGAGCAGAAGCAAACTTACTCTGCAAGGAGACTGTCATAGCAACATATACTTTCTGTTTACCCCTAAGCTTTGCATTCAACAAAGTCTGTGTACCTGCAGACTGTGTACAAGAATCCAGTATATAACAGCTTCAGTGACCTTCATATCCTCCAAAATACCAGAAATGAAATTTTCTTCCTCAAACACAACTAGGTAACACATTAATTTGCAACAACTATTATATGTAGTCATTCTATTGGTCGCTGTGTGTTCAGAATAAAACAAGAAAACATCTGCTTTTCTCCATCTCATAATTCTTTTATATAGAGAAGGATGGTTGGGTAATATTAGCTATTATGCCCGTGCACATTTCCCCAAATTTGTCTTTCACATAAGCACAAGCACCTCACTGATATTTATGAAACATATGTCCATATTTTCAGTATTCTGTACTGACTTGAAAAAGATATTGCTGCTTTCATGAGCTGAATAATTAAGGCACTATCACTTTAATGCAATTCTTAATGCAGCAACATCTTTTTTCAAGGCTGCACGCCTGTTTTAATTTTTTCCCCTTTTTGTTTCAAAATAATTAATAATCATTAATTATTCACTTCCAGTACATACCCCCAATGAACATGTCTGACCTACTGAATTAAATAATTTCCAAGTAGTATTTAGAACTTTAATACTGGACGGCAACAAAAACTGACTCAGCCTTAATTGCTGTTGAGAAAAGCTGAGGAATTCTTACCACAAATAGTAAGTTTGTATACAAAACATGACTGCATGCCAGTATTATTTGATATTATTTTTCTGTGAGAGCTTCTTTATATTATTGACACTGATTCCTTGGGTGAATATGCCTGCCTTAATACTTCTGAGAAGATCAAGGAATTCTTAGCAAAGAAATTATGTGGGTTAAAAAACTCAAGTAGGTGTGGCTTTGTTTTGTTTTGTTTTCTTCTGAATACCTTGAGGAATATATTTATGCTGTTTTCCCAAGGCAAACACCGTGACCATGATAATTACCTATGGCTGTTTGGGAGGTGGAGCTGTTTTCGTCCTTCTGAAATAAATGTCCATTTTAAATGACATTTAACTGCAATCACCATTCTCCTTTGAAAGACAATATTTTTATTTATTTTATCAAGCATATATAAGATTATAGAAATACATAAAATGTATAAATATGGTTGTGAATATATTAGATGGTTACGAATACATGGGGACGTTATGACAGAGACGATAGGCATGTTGGTGCACTTATGTGAGCCCCTTACAGGACTCTTAGGAATGAGGTGAGGTCAACGGTAGACAGTCTAAGGTTAAAGTTTTGGGGGTTGGGAAAGAAACTACAGAGTCAGGTAATGTATTCTAGGCATTGACCATTCTGTTGCTGAAGTCGTATTTTCTGCAATCTAGTTTGGAGATGTTTACCTTAAGTTTGTATCTATCGTGTGTTCATGTATAGTTGTGGTTGAAGCTGAAGTAGTCATTGACAGGAAGGACATTGTAACAGATAATTTTATGTGCTACACTTAGGTCAGACTGAAGGTGGCGTAGTTCTAAGTTGTCTAAGCCCAAAATTTCAATAATCGGCATCTTTCAATGAGCATAATGAGGAAGGCAAGGCTGCCAAATTATGATACCACCTCAAAAAATTGAAGAACAACTATAGTAAATATATGGCATACAATGTTCGTTATTGGTAATTCTGGATGAAAAGAAATGTAAGAAAGAAACCTCAATGTTTTCAACTCTTAATGAACTATTTATTTTTAAAAAGTCCTATTACCTTGAAATAATTTTGACTTTTTATTTCTTTTCAATCTTCTATACATTTTTAAACTTTACTCTCCCTGCAGATACCACATTTCTTATGGTCATCTCCTATTATGCCAAGTTATTATATTCACTACACTTGCTACATGGACTGTCTATTTCCATAATTTCAGGAATTTCTCATAGAAATAAGAAATGTGTCCAACATTTAAAATTATACCCAAAACATAACTAGAAAGAAAACAAAAAATTTGGAAAGTGCAGCATCTTCACCAAGCAAAAGCAGTAATTTCTGCCAAGATACTGGAAGAAGGTGAAACTCTGATACATCAACTGCTTCTTATAAAGCTTTCATTTGGGCTAGCTAAATTACACAAATTGAAACTCAGCCAGTGTTCCCCATTGAAAGCAAGCAGAGGTGGGTTTCTAACGGTTTGGTCCAGTTCTACCAAACTGTCAACAACTTGGTGGCCCAGTTCACTAGAACTGTTAGTGACCTGGGCCTGCTACGCCACCGAGTTGGTTCTTTGATGGCACCATAGGCATCGCCATCTTGGAGTTTGCTTCTGTGCATACGCAGATGTTTTTTTAAGTACTGCGCATGTGTGTGCGTGCACACGAGCAAACCAGCAGTAAGAAGATTTAGAATCCACCTCTGCTATTAAATAATATGTTAACAAGATGATGGTGAAAACTAATTATATTTTAAGTGGAATTATGTGACTACCTCAGAAATCGGAAGATTTATAGAGTAGTAGTATAATGACTTTAACAAATCCTTCAAGATGGAGAGGAATATGGCTACCATTTTTCCTGTCAGCGATAGCAGTATTTTCTTTTATTAAAAATATTTCTTGCCCATCCATTTTCCTGAGGATCACACAGCAGGTTGCCATTGATAGATTCATAAGTATTTTATTCAAGATAAAATAATGTTCCAAATAAACAAGAAAATACATCATTTAAAACACATTATATAAACAACTATTATACAAATTCATTAGATAGTATTTAGCCAACATTGCCCAATTCTTAAACTTGAGCAAGGCCAAGATTAGTCAGAATCAGGAAGAGACTCAACAGGGAACTCTAAAGTAAAAAGCTGCAGGTGAGAGCAACTCAATTCCATAACACTATAAAGAAAACTCTATGAATGTAGTCATTAGGAGTTTAAATTCAACTCAGAGTTTTATAACCTATTTAGGGTTTTATAAGATAAAAAAAGTAGCAAACGTGTCTACTTTTTCACATTCTAACTAGAAGGTTCATTTTAATTGTTATCGAAATCCAAGACCTTCAGCAGGTTTACATTTTTCCTCCTCTTGGAAACTATGAAAACTATGATTTTTTTTATCTCAAAATGTTCGAAATACTAAATGGTCATCCAGATGAAGAGAAGTGATTGTGTAACAGATGCCATGACACTACTCTCCTTGCAATATCTTCTGACTTGATGGAACAATTTACTAAATTAAAATATTCATCCTACACTTAAAACAAAAGCATGATTCTCCCCCCCCCCAAGTCATTTAATAATTAAGCTACACTACAAAAGACTCTGTGTAACTCATATAAAAAAGGGGGGGTGTACTTCATTAAGAGCAATGTTACATTGTACCTGAGGCAACTGTTGCTCTTTTTAATTGGAATCAGCTATCATGATAATGAATGCGTTGTCCCAGTGCTAGTAATCTTTCACAGTAATATTACATAGAAATATGTATCTGGTCACATCTTTCACAAGGTCTTTTCATGATACCTTAAGGTGATCGTCATAATGTGTCCTGAAACAATACTTTACCACTGCATCTAATATTTTCATTCTTTTTCTCTTGCTCTTCTCCTCAAAGAATGAAGAAATTCAAAATGAAGATTACTACCGTGTTTCCCCGAAAATAAGACAGGGTCTTATTTTCTTTTGAACCCCGAAATATGGCCTTGGCCTTATTAT
>JANHFT010006413.1:218979-230637 GCA_032467955.1 Pseudoxenodon macrops
AAAGTCCAGTTGCCTCTTGAAAAAAAGCACCTTTGGGACCATGGATGACTGAGAATCTCCATAGACATTCCACACTGGATGTTATTCCTTAAGCTCTACCATTTGCTTCAGAAAGCTACTAATTGGTTTGTAGATCCCATAAAGAACCTTGCAACCATTTTTCGTTGTTGTTTTTCAAGAGAAAGTCTAACATTGACTGGGAGGATGTCAGTCATCCAGGTCATGGTTGTCCCAAAGGTGCTTTTTGAAAAGCCACTGGACTTTCTTGGTTTTTTTTTCTTTCTTGAAAATGTTTTGCTTCTCATCCAAGAAGCTTCTTCTGTTCTTCTCTCACCCAAGAAGGAACCTGTTCCAAGAGAAGCAAAAAGTTTTCAAGAAAAAAAACCCAAGAAAGTCCAGTGGCCTTTTGAAAAACACCTTTGGGACACTGAATGTAAGGAAGAAATCCTATTTCTTCAGACCTGGTTGAATTCCTGGGCTTGTTAAAGCAGAAGATAGCTAAGGGGTTTTTCAAATATTTATTAGGAATATGTGACTCACTTTAAAAAAATTCATTTCACTGTCTGGGTTGGTAAGGACAATATTGATGGGCTGGTTGGACTGGTTTTGAGCATTATAACTGTTTCAGAGATCTCATTACAGAGCTTTTTGGTGGATTTTGTCCTCATTTATTTAACCGTGAACTTAAACCTTTTAGTGTAAGACAAATTGACTTATGTTCTTTCTTTGGCCCAAGTTTTCAGACCAGTTTTCTCCACCCTGGTTGATGTGGACAAGCCTGAAATATTTTTTATTAGGAACACTTCCAGAGACTTATGAGGAAGAAAAATACAATATTTAATCATACACATTACAACGGCAGCAAGGATAATATATGCCCAAAATTGGAAAAATAATAATATACCAAACGGAAGAAAATTTGATTAGAAAAGTTTTGGAGTGTGCAGAGATGGACAAATTTACAAAGGAAATACAAAAAAAGGAGGAAACAGAATATTATAAAATATGGGAGAAATAGTATGAATGGTTAGAGAAGAGGGAAAAAGAGTAAGGAAATAGTAAAAGAGGAAGATATAGGAGTTGAAGGGTAGTAACAAACAAATGGAAATAGAACGGGCACAAAAAGGTATGATCAAAATTGAGTACATTGTTCTTTCCATGTATATAAATTAATACTAGAATCATATGTATAAACGGTAAATTGGAGTAAGAGAAAAAAAATGGATGTGTAGAAATGTTTACTGGTGCGAAAATGTCGAACAGAAAAAAATTGTAAAATTTTCTTTAAAAAAAACAACTAATAAAAATTATATATACGGTATATAAAAAACCCTAAGCAGGGTCAGATGTGACTAGCACTTGAAAGGGAGATTTCTAGATTGAAGATTAGACCGGAAAGTAAAATCACATCCGGAAGAAAGCGATGCCAATTCATTTCCATATTATTTCCAGAAAAACAATACTTGTGTGCATCCATGCCCACGTAGCAATCAGGTCAAATCGAGGGAGGTTTTGACCTCACTGCTTACTCACCCAATTTCTTAAGGACACAGCAAAATCAGATTTACTTTTGGAAGCAGGGTGGGAAGGATATGCTCCAAATCTTTAATTTGATTGCAAAACTATGCTGGCTGGAAATGAATGCATTTTTTAAATAGCGTTGTTCTTCGTTACGTCCAACTTTTATGAACAAACATTTGGCAGGGACCGACGCATCCCAGATTTGAAGCCATCCTTGATGTCACTTCTACAAAGATCTTGGCAGTGAAACCCATTCATATTCTGTTCCAAAATGTCCTGCCGATTTTATTATTATTTTTTCCAGTTTCCCTTGGCCGTTCGGGCTTCCTGGATTCTAACATCGCCAGCTTGCATCCAATCCCCTGTAGAATAGGAAGAATCTATTTTTGCAAAGTTGGGGAACAGAAAAAAATAAATAAAATAGAAAGAATGTACAAATTTAGACACGGCGAACCACGCAAGCATCATTTGACTTGGTGTAAAATGATAATCATTGTTTATTTCAAGCTGCAAATAAGAGAAACGATTGGTTAGCCTGGCAGTGGAAAGATGGATAGATAGGGGAAAGAATGCAGAGCTGCCCGTCAAACATTGCCCTTGCTCAAAGCAGAAAAGCTGTTTTGTAAGTTGAGTTGGTTTGACGTGCAAAACATAAGCATTGATTTGCACATAAACATTTGCAACACACACACAAACCAGGATGAGTGTATTTTCTGTGAAAATTTTGTTAGAGTCCATCAGATTTGTCTAGGGAGATTCTTAATTATTCAGGTTGTCGCAAAGCTGCTTTTTATTTTTCCCCTTCTGCAAAAGACAACTCAACTGTCTCGGTTTTTTCCTTGAAAAAGTTTCGCTGAAGAACTGAACTGAAGAAGCTTCTTGGGTGAGAAGTGAAACATTTTCAAAGGGGAAAAAAAAAAACCCCAAGAAAGTCCAGTGGGGGAAAAAAATAAAATAAAAGCAGTTTTGGGACTGATTGTTGGAATTTGAAAGACTTTTAGCTTTGGGGTGAAAATATTTAATCGGTTGGATTCTTGGTGCTGCCTGTGCTTAGCTGTTTTCTTGCAGACGTTTCATGACCCAACTAGGTTATATCATCAATGCTATGACTGTGCATCCTGTGGCCTTTGGGGTGGTGTTGGGCAAACCTCAGAAATGGGCCATGTACACATTTAACCAGAGAGTTGTGGTTGGGTTGTCTCCCTCGTAAAGCCGGAAATCCAATGACAATCTCTTTTGCCCTGCAGGATTCTGAGCTCTCTAGTTGTGCTTGGATTTCAGCTGGTCATTCCACAGCTTTCTATCGATCACAGAAAGGTACGTAAGTGTTGCGTATCACGCAAGGAACCGGCATGTACGGGACAGTTTTGCAGCTCTGCGTGCTTTAAGCTCCTTCTAAGGCAGTAGGAGCAACTAACCATGGTCCATTCAGTGGTCTTAAAATGCTGAAAT
Source organism: Pseudoxenodon macrops (assembly GCA_032467955.1). Taxonomy (NCBI): domain Eukaryota; kingdom Metazoa; phylum Chordata; class Lepidosauria; order Squamata; family Pseudoxenodontidae; genus Pseudoxenodon; species Pseudoxenodon macrops. The sequence goes on from JANHFT010006413.1 coordinate 221,953, forward strand.
GTTAGTCAAGCCACAGTTTTGGGCGTATCTTGCTTCAAGGTGACAGAAACCTTGCCTTCATTGATTTTCATCCGTCGTACTGACAAATTACCCTCGGGTTATGACCATAATTGGAACCGGAACTCCCATCGTTGAGTGATGCGGTCGTTTTAGTCAGCCATGCCTGGTTTTATGACCATTTTACTACAGCCGTTAAACAAATCGCCCTCTTGTGGTTTGGGTTTAATCTGTTGTTTTCAACCCAGCCCAGATGAAACAGAACCCAAGCTTCAGAGGGCACGTCAATCACACCGTTAGCATCTTGGGAAGAAGCAAAGCTGACTCTGTGCAGCCTCTTAAGCGAAGGGAAGATCAAGACTTGCAAATCCGATCCCGTCTTGAAATTCCATTTCAGCCGGAGTTGAGGCTCAGCTTTTCAACCACAGGCTGATCCGGCTGCTTAATCCTTACTCGAATGTACCTTTTTTGTCCCTTCTCCTCTCCTTCATCCTTCGGAATCCACCTTTTGTGGGCGAGCAAAAGGCATTTGTGTCCTGAAGGCACATCAAGAGCCAAGGCTGCCTTTCATCTCGGGCGGGGTGGGGTGGGGTAGGGAGGAAGCCACAGCCAGGCGCTCACGGCGCAGAAACGTAGCCTCCCTTTCAGAGGCTGCTGAGCCTTGTCAGCTCCATTGTTCCAGGAAGAATGTGAGCGCCAGGCTGAGGGTTTTAAGCCTTCGTTCCCACCGTTTTGGGGTTTTCTGCCCCGGGGTTAAACAAGGTCACCAGCACGGAAGCAACATTGATTTTCAAAAATGTGTAGAGTCCTGACATGCTTCCTGTTGCTCAACCAGTTTGATCTCAGTTCTCCACAGCAGATCACGGTTTAAATCAGGTCATTCTTGGGTGGAGACGTAGCGACAAAATCAGGGGGGGGAAAAATAATGCTGAGGTGTGGAAAGAAAAGGGTGTAGGGTTTCCTGCCTGAGCAGGGGGTTGGACTAGAAGACCTCCGGGGTCCCTTCCAACTCTGTCACCCTGTATTCTGTTATGTAAGGGGGACCCTTATCTCCCCAGATATTCTCTAGCCAAAGATGGACACGCAGATGGTTAGCCCTATCTATTGAGTAAAATATATTAGAATCGATGGGTCAACCTTGATCAAGAATAACTTACAGTTAGATAACCATCACTGTTGAGGTCTCGTTTCATATTAGGATTCTTGGAATAACTGTGTCTTCCAATAGTCTAATGGAAATGGCTTTGGAAAGTAGGTAAAATGCTTCTTGATGGCGGTCTTGGAGTAGAATATCTGAATGAAAGCCAGAGTTACAACACTTAGGAAAATGGATGAATGCCTTGAGCAATTATCTCACCCTTATTTCCTACTTAGCATATATATGAAGTAGACTCGGTGAAGGCATCATTCAGAAATGTAGAAACAAATAGTTAAGGGAGAATTTATTAAGCGGCTATTAATACCACTTTCAACTCTTACATTTTGGGTTGGCTGGTATTATTTTTTAAGTGGGAAATCTCCAGTGCTGGCAGACAAATAGCCCAAACTGAATTAATAGGCGTTGATTCCTAATATGAAAAATGGACTCTGGTTTTTTAGGCCTGCTTAACATTTTAACCTCCCTTTCCTCGTTCCCTTCATCACCTTTTCGCTGTGAATCTCATAATTCAAGGCTGGAAATTCCGTCAGCAGTCCTGGAAAGTAGCTGCTGAAGGCAGCTCATAACTCATGCAGATTAGTTCTTCCGACTGGATCCAATCCAAGTTGGCCTGTAGGCATCAGCCGGTTGGCGTGTAGGGCTGGTCTTTAGCTCCTCTAAGTACCACCGATGGTCTTTTAGCAGAAAATGGACCCAGTCACCTCTTCCCTGTTCCCCAAAGGAAGAGTCACTAAGGTCTGTAGAAACCACTTGGGTGATCGCCAAGTCTACATTTGGAGGTGATGCTTTTCAGCTTGAAAACCCAAAATCTTCTGGTCCCACCTGCCTAGATGTCCCAAAGATGCTTTCCCAAAAGGCAACTGTATTTTCTTGGGTTTTTCCTTGAAAACGTTTCCCTTCTCATCCAAAAAAGCTTCTTCAGTTCTGGGTGAGAAGCGAAATGTTTTCAAGGAAAAAACAAGAAGAAGGTCCAGTTGCCTTTTGGGACAACCATGACTTGGGCGATTTGAGAATCTCCATAGACATTTACCTGCCTAGATATGTGGTGCTTAGGAACTCCCTTTTGTGCTGGGGAGACGATTGGGGGCATGTTGGATGAGGAAAGGAGGAGTTATTGACCATTTTGGGTTATGCTTACTGGGGAATTCTGGGAGTTGAAGTCCACAAGTCTTAACATGGCCAAGGTTGGCCCTCCTGGTTTAAAGAGTTGCAGGTTGGATGTCCGTGGAGAGATGTTTTGAAGCACCTTTTTTTGTGTGCTCCAGTTAGAAGCAGCCTTCATTCATCGTGAATATTTTGTCCTTTCTAATGTTTCTGGCCAAACTTGCTTTATTTTTTGTGCCAACATTTTAATTGATGGGGAAGGGGAACAAGACAGATTTTGGATGGGACGTGTGCTAAAGTCACCCAGACTCTTCCCCCTCCTTCCTTTGATGTCATGACTAATAAATGTGAAGGCACATTTCAAAATGGAAAAACATCTGGATTGCATTGACAGAAAAAAAATCTGTGTATGCATGTAACAAATAAAGATGACACTGAATTAGTTTAGGTTGTTAGTACATTTTTGACAAATCCTTCTCTCTGGTCAGAGTCAGTTAGACATGTGCAGTAGTTCCCCTGGAGAACCACGTGGGAGGTGTGGCTTGTGGGAATCTGTGATGCCTGAGTGAGGGCTGTGTGTGTGTGTGTGTGTGTTGTGTCCGGCTGCTGTGGACCTCTTGCTAGTTGCTGCCAAGCAGAGTTCAAGCTTTTCCTTCTGGATTGTAAAGTTACTCCTTCTCCTAATTTCTGAATCTCTCCCAGCTTGGAAACTAAAGCTCAGAAAATTCCTTTAACTGATGCAGTTGATTAATTAGGTCACAAAATGAATCCATCTGTGAGACCAAGCAACCCACCCCCAGATTCTTCTCTGTAGATGTGGTTGGTTATATCTTCTAGTGACCAAAAGCGTTTCAGCCAATCCAGCCTCCCTGTGGAAGATCAATTCAATCCTATCCAATCAGAATAGAGCTGGACGGGACCTTGGAGGTCTTCTAGTCCAACCCCCTGCTCAAGTAGGAAACCCTGTACCATTTCAGACAAGTGGCTGTCCGGTCTCTTCTTCAAAACCTCCAGTGATGGAGCACCCAGAACTTCTGGTGGCAAGCCGTTCCACTGATTAATTGCTCTCAACTGTTAATTAATTAAGTAATGTTAATCATTAGAGTTGCATCACCTAATATCTAATGCTTTGTTAGTTTTATTGTTTGAAATGAGGTTTTATATTCTGTAAGCCGCCTTGAGTCTCCATGTGCGAATAGGCGGCGATATGAATTCAATAAATAAATTAAAATGAAATAAATGTGGCGCAGATATCTACTTGACATAAATAGATATTTGAAGGGGACAGCTATCTAAAACAGATTGGAGTTAACTGTAGGGGTGTCTACATATTATCACTATGGCCTACTGTTTTCTTTTAATTTACTTCTATACTTGTATCAGTTTTATACTTTTAAGATAGTCAGATAACCACATCAATAAGATTTCTATTCTATTTTGGCATAAGGGTTCTTTCAAGAATGAGAACTGTTGCTATCTGCCTTGCCACCTTCATTTCAGTTTAGTAGAAGATAGGAAGAGAGACTTTTATTCAATTCAATTAATATACTGTGCAATGATAAGCCAGCATTTCTGGAATCCCGAAATCTCTGTTTCTTAAGAACATAAGCAGTGATTTGCTGATTGGACTCTTGGCCCATCTACTCAAGGAGTCCGTTATTACAGAAGACAAGCAGCTGCCTATGGAAGCCCACCAGTAGATGGCCTTCAAGCATAGCCATGAATCTCTAGGAGGTCCATGAATTGGTCCAACCCTTCTTGGAAGCAGCCAAGCTGGTAACCAACCTAACATCTCATGGTAGAGCAGCTTTTCTCAACTGGACCACTTGGAGATGGGTGGACGTCAACTCCATGTCGGCTGGGGAATTCTGGGAACTGAAGCCCACCCATCTTCAAGTGGCCCAGGTTGAGAAACGTTGTGGTAGAGAATTCCAAATTTGAATTACACACTGTGTAAGATAAATTCTATTATCTTGACCTAGTCTACTTTGAACATATGATGTGTCCTCCCCCCACTAATTCATCTCTTCTGGTCTCCCTTGTAGGTTCCCCAAAGGATAAAAGATGGGAACGTGTCTCCAGAAGAAGAGAGTGGAGGAATCCCTGGGGTTTGGGGCAATTGGGGACCTTGGTCGGCTTGTTCCAGAAGCTGCAGTGGTGGAGTGATGGTGCAGATGCGGCCATGTCTTCCAGGATACTACTATGACAGGACCTCTCACAACCCTGGGCAGTACTCTGCTTCGGGGAGGGCCCTGGCTCATCTCCAGCAAGTGCCTCAAGAAGACTCTCTGTCTCCTTTCTCTGGTCACATCATCTCGGCCATCCGTACATCGGTGCCTCTTCACAGAAATGAGGAACCGGTACGGGCTGCCCTCTCCTCCGGAGGAGGAGTAGGAGGACACAATGACAGCTATTGGAGTCAAGGAACCTCAAGAGGGGCTCAAGTTTCTCAGTCCCGGAGACGTAGTCCCAAATCAGAAAGAAGGTAGGTTCTTTCCTTTCTTTCTTTCTTTCTTTCTTTCTTTCTTTCTTTCTTTCCTTTCTTTCTTTTTTTCTTTCCTTTCTTTCTTTCTTTCTTTGTCAAACATGTACAAGATAGCAAGTATAGGTATAAACATAAATATAAACAAAGGAAGTAACTACAGCTAGATGGGGACAGTAAGACAGGGACGATAGACATGCTGGTGCACTTAAGCACTCCCCCTTTACGGACCTCTTAAGAATGGGGTGAGGTCCACGGTAGACAGTTTGAGGTGGAAGCTGTGGGGGTTTGAGGATGTAACAATGGAGTCAGGTAGAGCATTTCAGGCGTTGACCACTCTGTTGCTGAAGTCCTATTTTCTGCAATCGAGTTTGGAGCGGTTTACCTTGAGTTTGGATCGATTGTTTGCCTGTGTATGATTGAGGTTGAAGCTGAAGAAGTCATTGACAGGTAAGATGTTGTAGCAGACAATTTTGTGTACTTTGCTTAGATTAGAACGCAGGCTGTGCAGTTCCAGATTGCCCAAGCCCACAATTTCAAGCCTGGTGGCATAAGGGATTCTATTGTGAGTAGAGAAGTGGAGGACTCTTCTCGTGAAAAAAAACCCCTTTATTTTTGCTTTGTTAAGAATCCCCATTTTTGCGTTAAACTGAGCAGTTGCAAAGCATTTTCTGCTAAGGCAGTTAGCAGGTATCAATTAGAAGAGAGAGAATAGATGGCACTGCCATTTGCTTCCTCTTTCCAGACAACAGGTTTCAATCAGGAGGAGGCGTGATAAGGTTTAATCAAAGATTAGAACTTTTTTTTTTTAATTAAAGCGGTCCTTTTGTGGTTAGTCGTTTGACAGGAATTGCTGTTTTAACTTGAGGCATTCTGATTTGGGAAAGGACCCGAATATTGCAAAAAGGGAGAAAATGATATTGCACCGTAGAAAATGTTCCTTGTGATTGGAAATGCAACATTTCCTCACTTCAGCTTCACCCTTGTGTGAAGAAAATGTTATTGCGAATGCTAGATTGCCGCGTTCGATGAACAGTGCGATGCCTGCTTAAAGCGCCACAGCAGATGGCTCATGAAATGAGAAGTACACACACATTTAATTGTAATGATTGATCAGATCTTCAATCATTGTTCCTTGGAAGCATTTGGAGAGCTAAAGACTTGGTGTCGGTAACATTTACAGATTTAACCAGATGACTATCCTTTCCTTTCAGCATTTTAAAGCTAACCAGCACGATCAACTTAATAGAGGTCATCAATCAAAGCAAAATGCTACAAATAGAAAGTTTGGGAGAGACTTTCATTTGTCGGACTGCAGAGAGGAGGCAAATAAATATGAACACCATGTTTGTGATCATTTGAAATTTATAATCCAGGATGTGTTCTGTCCTAGGCTTTGCAAAATCACGAAACAGACTCCTCATCCCCCCCCAAAAAACCAACCCTTTTTATTTGGCTAATGTGAATTCCTAGCATTCCCATACAGAAAAGTCCCGGCAATAAGCCTTTCAAGGGTGAATTGCAAACACAGACCTTATCAGTCCTTGGATAGTTGCCAGACTGATAGTCTTAGGGTTAGGTCTCCATCCATTCACAAGCCAGAACTGGTAGCAGATTAAAGTAAATTCATTTACAATTGTTCTGACCCAAGCTTAACAGAATCATGAAACAGACTCCTTGTCCCCCCAAAAAGTCCTTTTTATTTGGTTATTGTGAATTCCTAGCATTCCCATAAAGAAAAGTCCCGGCATAAGCCTTTCAAGGATGAATTGCAACCACAGACCTTATCAGTCCTTGGATAGTTGCCAGACCAAGAGTTTCCAGGCACAACACTGTACAATGAAATTCCTGCCAAGGAGTCTCAGTGAGGCACGGACTCAGATAAGCAAATCTTCACACGAATAAACAAATTGTCTCCTGCAAACCCCACTCCCCTTTTCCTCCTATTTATTCCCTATGGGAGGGGCCATTCAGCGTCGCTTTGTGTCTTTACTCCTGAGTCAACCCTTGTTCCTTAATTGTTCCCTTCTCCTGACAGCTCTGCACATGCACACATTGGGAACAGGCTCCAGCTGTTCTTCTGCCCCACTTATCTTCCACTCCAAAGGTAGCTGATAACTGTTGGACGGCCCTTGCCCCAATTCTGCCTCCGATGCAGAGCCCTCATCAGAGCATTCCCCAGACTCCAGAATTGGCCCATGTTCCTCCCCAACCTTCTCACTGTCTGAGTCTGCAGCCAGGTCTGCTGGCCTCTAGCAGGCCTCAACAGGATGGGAAGTACTTAGTTCCATACTAAGTCCTTCCTTCACGTAATTCCAAGAAGAAAATTGACTTGCTTGAGCTGTGGTGCTGGAGAAGGCACTTGCATATTCCTTGGACAGGAAAAGTGACTAAGAAGAAAGATATTGGAGCACATAACACCAGACATGTCACTGGAAGGCAAAAATCACAAAACTGCATCTGTCTTATTTTGGCCGTATCTTGCAGGGAAATTCATTGGAGAAAGCAATTGTGTTGGGAAGAGTTAGCAGGAAAAGGAAATCTGGTCATCAAAGAACACAGTGGCCAGACACCATCAAAGCGGACACCAGCCAGAGCATAGAACAACTCAAAGAAGCTGTGCAAGATCAGAAGGCACGGAGAGACTTGGCCCATAGAATAGCCAAAAACTGGACATGACTAAATGGATCACATCATCAACATCAAAACATCAACAAATTTGTTTTGTTCTGATTGCAGAATGGAATGAATGCGATGGAATGGATTGCAGAATGAAAGGGGTAGAAAAGGAAAGGAAGAGATGATAGAAATAACTGGTATCACTCTGGGATGGAAGTAATAAGACTGGGCTATATGAAGCACAAAGTATCTTTCTCAATTTCTCAATACTTTTATCTGTCTGTCTGTCTGTCTGTCTGTCTTTCAGCAGACAGGTTTATATTCATCCACGCTTCACAAACAAATTATAATATTTTGTTGCTTTTTAAGGATGCTACTAGTATATTTAAAACAGCCCTATTATTATAATATCAAGAATTAACTAGGCAAACTTTAGTGCTGGGTGAATATTCCATTCAATATCTGTGTCGATTTGCACTTTGAATCTATTTATCAAATTTGAATTGTTATCTCAAATGGATGTCTTAAATTGTATTTGAATGATGTGGACACTTCTGTGTAATCATGATAGCTAGCTAGATGGATGGATGGATGGATGGATGGATGGATGGATGGATAGATAGATAGATTAGACAGATCAACATAAACAGATTTGCCTCTATATTACCATTCAGATATCCAAAGCAAATCATATCATCTAAATATTTGAAGACTGAAGAAGAAGCAAGTAGTTATTATTTAAGGAAAGCTGCAACACCCACTCATCTTCAATGCGACCAAGGATTTATTTAACAACGTGTTAATTATTGGAATATGCAGAAGGGGAAAAAAATTAAGCTAGCAAGAGTATAAAAGTCTTTTATATCTTTTCACTAGCCAACAGTTTTGTAAGATTCCATTTTGGTCCATAATAAAGATTCATATCTGGTAGCTCCTTGCTCTAAGTCTACCGGCAATCAAGATGAGAACCTGTGCTAAGTCAAGAAATATTATGAAGCCTTACAAAACCTGAACCAAAAATCAGATTGTGTCCGATTAAAAAAAAAAAAGCTCAAATACTAATATGAATTGTGCCTCTTGGTGCTGAAACACCTCCCCACATGAAGGCATTTTCCAATTTAGTATCCAAATACCGTACCTTTCCTCAGATACTTCTGGAAAAATCTTTGTGATACCTTACTCAACAGTAGTAACTCTGAGAAGGATCTTGGAGTCCTAGTGGACAACCACTTAAATAGGAGTCAGCCGTGTGCAGCAGCTGCCAAAAAAGCCAACACAGTTCTAGGCTGTATAAACAGAGGGATAGAATCAAGATCATGTGAAG
>JANHFT010006414.1:15029-31126 GCA_032467955.1 Pseudoxenodon macrops
GCCAAGTTTCCGGCACTGCGCATGCATCAGCATCTTGTTTTCAGCCTTTTTGGGGGGGGAATTTTTGGGGCTTTTTTCTACTGCGCATGCGTACACGCACGAGGCGCACCCACATGGCTCAGGAGGCAGCAAACCGGCGGCGAGGTAAGTTAGAATCCACCCCTGGTAGTAACCCATTGAAAAACCCTCTGCCTTTTAATAATTAATCTCACCTCTGATTGAAATGGCATCAACCACTGACCTTAACTTATGTACTAGTTAGTGCAGAAGAGGCAACCTTTCAGGCATTTCATTTGGGCTCCAATTCTTTGAGGCCATAATAGGTAGACATCGGGGTTTGGATCTGGACCCAGAAATGAATGGGATGCCATTTGTAAGTCAAAACCTTGCTGCTAAATTAAGCTTCATGGTTGTTGCTTTTTTAGGGGAGGGATAGCCAAATGTGATGTTACCAAAGCACAGATAATGCCTGGCACATCAGGATTCTTGGATAGCCTCATTCCTATGGCTATGGCTACTCTGAATTTAAAATCTAATTGTGCTCTTGCAGTAAGAACACTTACCGAGTTCCTATTAACATAGCTGGAACTATGTTTGAAGTTGGAAATTTTACTAGATGTTAACACTTAATTTTTGTGGGAACACACTGTGAATTAAGGCTGTCATTGCAGCGGTAGTTATTTTCAAATAGCATTATATGACCAAGAAAAAGTGGTATCATTTAATTGTGGAATGGGGGGGGGTAGAGGATATAATCATATTTTGCAGAATCCTTCGTTTTAATGGGATAACATCCACTGAGAAAGACTCTTCCCATATCCTACTTAGGACTTGGGTACATCATAACATCTCTTGATAATGTAACGAGACCACCCCTTGGCAAGCAACTCTTGTCTTTCCCCTCACTTAGTGACAGGACAAGGCTGAGGACATGGGTGCCCATAGCTTGGCCAAATGGATTATGGGTTTACCTATCTAATTATTTATCCATTGCTGGAACTTTATCCTGAAGATATGAACTGTTATATTGATCAAGCAAGGGCAACAGGCCAGCATCTTGATTTCAGAATCAGAAGCTTCATATTGTCTGTAAATGGGAACTTACAATAACCTTGGGAGACTGGAGGAAGAACTGCAGACCAGACAACAGTCAGGCAAGGACAATGCACAGAAGAACTGTGAGTAGAGAAAGCATCTCAGAAGGGATGCTGTAGTTTTTTTGGCAAGTAAAAGGCAAGGGAGGAAAGAAGGGCTTTACAACAAAGTTAGCATTAATAATTGTGGTTTTGGTTTTATTGGTTTGGTTTCTACTTCAAAGGACTAACAGTCTCTGTGCAGGACTGAATATTCCCAGCTCTACTTTCTTCTGTATCTGGAAGGAACTCTGATACCTCCCAGTTTAAATAGCTGACTAGGTTTAAGCTTCAGCCTGAGCTGATATGGGCCTCTGTTGGGAAATAGCCAACTAGCAGGGAGTAAGACTCAAGGGGGAAGTAGCCTTAAATAGTTGTGCAAGAGACCCAAGACTGACCTTCCCTGCCCAAGGTCCATGGAAGCTTATTTACTTGTTTCCAAGGGAAGGGAAGCCATCTGTTGAGATTCCTGTATTATAGGCAGAATACAATAAAATAGTTAAGTTGAATTTTACATGTGCAGATCTGGTCACTTGTGCCTGACAGTTTCTTCTCAACAGAGTCCATGGGTATTATTAGATGTGGTTTCAAATGCAAGCCAGAAGCTGGTATAATTCCCTGCCAGTCCGTCAATGCTGTTGTTGTGTGCTTTCCATAACACTAAGTGTCAGTTTCCTTCTGTTGTGTGAGTTAGATTTCTGCAAATGGAAGTTCCCTATTTGTATAAATTACACTATTGTAGTAAGAGGAAGTTGGGACCTGATGCAATGGAAAGCATTGACATCAGAAACTGGTGGGTGAGAATCAGTGGGGCGGCTTATTTTACTTCCTGCATGGATCAGAAAGCTGACCATGGGACAAATGGGAGGGGCTGATTATTGTGCTGAGCTTACAGTGGTGCCACCAAGACTGTACAAGAGCTAGGTTCAAATGACCCCCTGAAGATTTGTGGCCAAAGAAATTAAGTGGACAGTTACTTTAAATTTCATTAATTTAAGTGGAAGAACTTTAAGAATTGCTTAAGAGCAGAACTATCTTAGCAATAAAAACTATTCTCCCATTGAAAAAGCTTCTCTACCAACAGTCTTCCTTTAAGACATAATTGAAACAAAGAAAGTGAGAGAAGATGCAGTCTACTAGAAAGTTGACTGTACAATGAAAGTTGTACAGTCAACTTTGAATTGAGTTTACCCAAGCATCCTTGGCCACCTTCTGTCTAAATAAATACAAGTGCCCTTGTGAGGATTTCTCTGAAAAGAATTTCTACAACAAATTGTCTTTTACCAAACTAGATGAGAATCAGTAGGGGGGGGGGAGAAATCCAGATAATTCCTCTGGTTAGTACTATGCTAACAAACATTTAGGAGTTCACTTAGTAAAATGATCAAAAGTTTTCCCAAAGGACAATAGTAGTAAGTCTATGATTTTAAAATCAAGCTCCGCCATTTGTTATTGCCTGTTTTTAAAGCAACCCCTAATACAAAAGTGTTTCTGTGATCCTGCGCCACTGTGTCAATACAAAAGTTCTTCAGATGATCCTGAGGTTCCTCAGAGGCCCGTCAGAGAAACCTCACTTGGGATAGTGAATAATGGACATCTTGCCCAATCATGTGATTCCTCCACCCCCAGCATTACAGAGTGAGGGAAAATGCTCTGGATGTATTGATTTATGCAGAAGTGATAGAAGCAGGCCCAAGGTGCTTTCCTGGTGCCTTCACAAACCATGAAGACTTGTGAGCCAAGCACTGCCGATATTTTCTTAATTTGCAAGCTGCTGTGAGACTCATTCAGGGTAGAAGTTCATTCATTTGAATGACTATGGTGCTCAGTTCTTTCTTTCATTCTTAACAGTTTTTGTTCCAAGGTGAGGTGAGCAAGAGTGAGATTTGGGTAATTTTTGTTTAGGATTCTCTCTACCTGCAAGATGTGTTCTCCTTTAAAAAAACTGCCAAATGTATAAAGAAATCTAATGTATTGTTGTCTTCATCGTTACCTCCAAGGAAACATGTGAATTCTTTATGGAGATAACTCACGTTTACTTGGATTTAATTTCCATGGACTTACATACCACTTCATAGTGCTACTGTATACTGCAATCTCTAAGTGATTTACAAAATAAGCTCCAACAATCTGGGTACTCATTTTATCGACCTCGGAAGGATGGAAAGCTGAGTCAACCTTGAGCTCGTCAGGATCGAGCATCTGGCAGTGGGCAGAGTCAACCTGCAATACTGCATTCCAACCACTGTGCCACCACAGTTCCTAATTTATGACTCTCATTAAATTCAGTGTACTTAGCCAATGCTCATGCTGCCTAGAGTCCATGACCATAATGGTTTACTGCAGTGGGAGAACATCAGGTTGGATGAAGGCTAATAGACATGCTACAGAATGATAACTGATTTCTTTTTCTCCTAGGCCTAGGGCATGAGTACAGATCACTTTGTTGTATTCGCTTTATTTTTTCCCATGTAAATCTTAATTCAAGCTTCGTATCATGGTTATAATGAGGGCCACATGAATTAAACATTCTCAGAATATTCCTGTTGGAACACAGAAGGGGCAAAACTCTGATCAGTCATCTAACCCTTGCTTTGTCCTCTGATGGATGGCATTTTGCTGATTTCAGTATAAACTTTTCAGTCATACAATGGATAGAGACAATGTAGAACCAAAAGTGCTGTCCATCCTTTGTGGCAATTCTAAGTATAACCTCCGTGCTATGAACATAATAGTATTTGAACTGTAGATGTCTTGCATCATGAATTCCCCTCCCCAACTCCTTTCTTTGCTCTCTCCCCGGGACTGCCTGCAGTCCTGTTTTGAAATGCTGGGCTATTTTGGGAAGGGTGGTGGTGCAAGAGAAATCTATTTTTTATCTGAAATTGGTTCTGCAAGATTTGAAATTACATCTCAAAACAGAAGCTCACATAATTCTTTATATTATTTTTTGAAAGCCAGATTAAGAGATCCAGGATAATATATTTTTTCAGGCGTGTAGCTTCCTTCATTTAAAATCCCAATTTATGCCATATATTATGATAGCAGTAATATATTTATAACCTGGCCATCCTTTCACCATATTTATATGCTTTGGATAGATTTAGTTACTGTTAAATATACCCAAGGATGGGTTCTAACTTACCTCGCCGCCGGTTCGCTTCCTCCTGTGCTGTGTGTCTGTGGTGTGTGGGCGCGCATGCGCAGTACAAAAAAAGATGGTGACGCATGCGCAGTGCCTGAAATTTGGCTTCTATCCATGCGCAGAAGGAAAAAAGCAGGAAAAAATCCCCCCCCCAAAAAAATTCGGCCCCAAAAAAATTCCCCCAAAAAAGATGGTGGTGTCCATAGACCAGAACCAGTTCTGTGACATCACCATGACGTCACCAGCGGCTTATTACCTACTCTATAGAACTGGTCCGAACCCGTAGGAACCCACTTCTGGATACACCATAGCATTCATCTCCTTCCAAAATATCAGAACAAAACAAAAAGTTGGGGGGGGGAATTGGGAAGATTCTGCAAAAGTTTTTTTTCCTCCCAAAATGGCAGCTGAAAAGATAAAGAGACTTTCTCTATCAGACTTTTTTTTCTCACAGCAAACTGGTAGCTGTTTGGTTCTGCTGAAGGACCATCATAAAAATAGAACTAAAATTAAAATAACCGGATAAGCACTGCGAAGTTGCAGTTCCGCCTCTTCTCTTTGGGACCATAGTGTGATTTATGTCAGAAAAAGTAGCAAACGGCACTTTGAAGAAAGCAAACACTTTTGACCCCCTTTGCATGAGGGACAAAAGAGTGCCTGGATTGGGGGTGTGAATCTTTGGAGAGGAACAGGCGTAATGAAATAGGTCCTTTCCACATGAATTCCATGCTACCTTCCCAAAAATTTACACTGCACATTAGTTTGCATTGAAACTCCTACTCTTCTTATTCTTTCTTTCATTCACGCCTCCTGTGCCATGCCAGTATGAACCTGGGAATAAGAATGTGGGACATTTGTAGAGGAAAGACATCATTAGCTGTTTCTGGGTACAATTTCCTGCAAACAAGTCTTACACTCTCTCCATTTTGAGCAAAATCTAATGTACAGGCAGGTCTAATGTATGGAAATATTCCAGCAAGGGACAAACTCTCTCTCCACAGAGCCTCCCTGGACTTTTTTTCCCAGTTCATTTTAATCATTCTGTATTTGCAAACAAAGTAATATCAATGGATTTATCCTGTTGTTCCTTGCAAGCTAATATAAAGACAATATTTTAAAATGGTTTTAAAATCAGGGTGGCGTATTGCTGGCATGATCGCAAAGGAAGCAATTTAGAACTCACTTCTTCAGAGGTAATTACATTATCGGCTGCAGTCCAATGTTATTCCTTCTCAAAGTATTTATATCAGCAGAATTTAAAACATTACAGCTCCATCAGTTGTGGTTGTATGCTTTATTTAAAAGAAATACTTCCTTTACCATCCTGTATGAAAGTAGGTGGGAAAGAGGTGGAAACCACCCAATGTATAACCTACTTGCCCTGGTAGAAGTGCTCACCCAATCCATGACAATAGCAATAGCGATAGCACTTAGACTTATATGTCGCTTTCCAGTGCTTTCCAGCCCTTTCTAAGTGGTTTATATTGCCCCAACAATCTGGGCCCTCATTTTACCGACCTTGGAAGGATAGAAGGTTGACTCAACCTTGAGTTGGTGAGATTCAAACTGCTGAACTGCTGGCAGTCAGCAGAGATAACCTACAATACTGCATTCTAACCACTGTGCCACCACGGCTCTTACTGGTAATAATAAAGATAGTTCTCTCTCAGTGACTATAGTTGGGACTGGTAACTCTAAATGCTGTGGTTGCTAAGTGGAAAATCACATGAATGTGAAGCTTACGTCGTCACTTTCTATTATCCAGTTGTTAAGCAAAGCACTGTGGTTATTAAATGTGACTGTGACTTATAATTTTGCTTTTGCATTCTCCATCAATTCTGATTGGGAAGCATGCAAATAGTGATCAAGTGACCATGGGATGCTGTAACAGTCTTAAATGCAAGGAAAGCTGTTTTAAACACTATCATAATCACTAATTTTGAACAGTCATTAAACAAGGCATTCTGCAAGTGAGGACTATGTTACATAATCTAACATAATAACATGCTAATTATCAATGGCAGTTACAAGTATGGCTCAAGTTATGTATCAGAAACATCAGGATTCGGGGAAATTTACTCAACAGATCAAGCTCCATTACAAGGGTCATCCTCTTCTTGAGAACCAGTGGGTCATCATGGTTAAGATATTCAGCTAACACAAGGGTGTCAAACTCGATTTCATTGACGGCTGCATCAGGGTTGTGTTTGACCTTGGGAGTGCCAGGGTAGGCGTAGCCAGAGCAGGAGTGGCCAGGGTGCACAGGACCAGCTCGACATCACTCGTCGAGGCTCTGTTTTTGGCCGTGATGGGCTTCTTTAGCTCTCTGCCAGAAAAAATGGAGCTGAGGGGGGCTGCACGTGGCCCACCCAGGTTCCATTTTTGGCCATGATGGCCTTGTGCAACCCTCTGCCAGTGAAAACAGGGCTCCAGCTGCTCCTTCGCTGTTTCCAGGGCAGTCCCACAGGCCAGATCTAAGCACCCCACAGGCTGGATCTGGCCCACGGGCCTTCAGTTTAACACCTCTGGGCTAACATCAAGAATACTTAGGTTCAACTTCCCTCTCTGTCCTGGAAGCACACAGCTTTAGTTTTGTCCCAGTTTCTGCCACAAACTTATTGCAGTGGGAAGAAAAACAATATAGAAACCATATCTACTTATGTTTATATTCAGTACAAACACTGTATCTAACAGGTAAACACCTGGTTAATTCAGTTAGCCGGTGCTTAATTATCTCATGGCTTAGCAAAGAAAATTGCAAGGTTGGGAGGCAAATGGTCACATTTGCAATGTGGAGAGTTCTGTGTGCTCTTGCAAAATGGCTGCTGGTTATGGGGGGGTCTTTATTTTGCCACGTGGGCATTTGTAAACATAAAGCTCTAGTTGACCAAAATGCAGCTTCTTTTAGAAGGTATGCCCTGCTCACCCTGCTTCAGTGGTGGGTTCCTGCCAGTTCGGACTGGTTCGGTAGAACCGATAGCAGGAATTTCCCCCCACTCACCAAACTGGCAGCGGCAGCCCGCTGGACACACCCCTGAACTGGTCCTCTGGCTGAAAATCGGTCCTCCCAGTGGAAAGTGCTAGGAAAATAACACTCTGCGCATGTGCAAAGCCTCCTGCGCATGCGCAGAGGGTTATTTTTGGTACAATACCCGGATGTGACGGGGGCATGAGGGTGAACGCAGCGAGTGCGCATGCACAAAATGCAGACTTCCGTCGAACGCGAACTGGTAGAAAAGATAAGTAGAACCCACCCCTGCCCTGCTTACCTTTTTCTTGCCTAGTGATTATAGACAGCCATTGTTTTTATTTTTAAGGAGGCTTATGGGATCTGTTTGGGACTAGATATATTACCAAAAATAAAGATGATGCTAGAGGCTGTAGTTTCTCTTTGCAGCATGCCAGCCCTTTAGTATGATAAATATATAAATAGAAAAGGTCAGATGGAACAGAAATCCTGCTGAGTACTAACGAAGATGGCTATGAGCACACTGGCAACATGTTGAGAAATTCCTCTGTGCTTTGTAATGCAAATGCAGCCATTTTTGGACATAAACCGCAGCTTCATAAACCACAGTTTGCAAACCACAATGGCTGGGTTCATACTATATCACTGTGCTGCAACCAAATGACATTTTATTTTAGTATGATGTGTGAATCTCATCAAACATTGCCATCTTCGTGCAGTTGTGGATATTGAGAACCATCATTGAATTTGTTGTCTTCCTTAGTTAGGTAGGAGGCTTGGCTGGAGTAAGTTTAGTGCCGTATAAGATTTCTTAGAAGGCTGTTCAGGAGGAGATTCAGGAGAAAACTATAGCTTCTATTTTATTTGGTCTAAATCTCTAATGCAGGGCTGTCCCATTGGATGCATCACGTGCTGGCCACACCCACACCCATTTTAGCGAAGGGTAAAAAAAAATAACAACACTGTGTTGATGTGAGTTTGATACCCCTGCTTTAATTCATCCAGGTCCTTATCAATCTGGTGTCTTTAAATGAGTTCTAGTCCCAAATCAACCAGACAGCAACAAGATGGGGAAAGTTGCTATTTGGGTCCTATACCTTATAACAGGAGTATCAAACTCACATTGCCACAGCGTCGTCATGTGACGTATCGTGACTTTTTCCCCGTTCGCTAAACCAGGCGTGGGTGTGGCTAGAGCGTGACGCATCTGAGCTGCGAGTTTGACAGCCCTGCCTTATAACATTCTTACCACTAATTTTTGAAATGTCTTCAGCTGAAAAACTAACAAGAATCTTCTGCCTCGGATGATTGCTTAGAAAGAAGGGTTTCTGCAAATGTCAATTTTCTCCCCTTGCACTTTTGCTCATTCTGCAGCAAAAGCCTTAAGTTCCATAGAGTTTGGTCATCCTATCTTAATGATGTGACAACATCTTGAAAAACAAAGGGAAGAAGGCTTCTTAGCTAAGGTGACTATACCAGAGAAGAAAAAAGTATTGATAAGGAAGAAAAAGGAGAGGGAAGCACATTGATTTTAGGTATTGTTTACCTCTCTTTTAAATGATCAGCTTTAATCTAGGCCATTTTTAATCCAGGACATTTTGCTATAAGCAAAAGGTGTAAACAAATTAACATGAACTATTAATAATTTATTGTCTCACTGGGTCACAGGCAAGTCATTGCTGATGAGCTAGAATCATACCTTAGGCTCAGGGGTGAAATCCAGTAAGTTCTGACAGATTCTGAAGAACCGGTAGCAGAATTTTTGAGTAGTTTGGAGAACTGGCAAATATCACCTCTGGCTGGCCCCAGAGTGGGGTGGGAATGGAGATTTTGCAATATCCTTCCCTCAGGAGTAGGGCGGGAATGGGGATTTTGCAGTATTCTTCCCCTACCATGCCCACCAAGCCACACCATGCCTACTAAGCCACACCCACAGAATCAGTAGTAAAAAGAATGGACTTTCACCACTGCTTACGCTGCGATTTTCACATCAGTGCTGGCCCCAAAGCTATTTCTCCTGCCTCTCTCCTATTTTAGTCCCTCACTTTCAAAAGACAAAAGCACCCCAAGGCTCTTTCGATCTTTCTTCATTTCAAATCTATTGCATTTTCATTCTCCCATGGGCAAATTTTCTTGGATGCTTCTGTTATGAAGATTTGCTCTATTAAGATTACGTAAATCAGATCCTCCCATTATGTAACAGAACAGCAATTCATGGACTTGCCTGTGATTCAGCTTGTTCTTACGTTTATAATTACTCAACGGAAATCCGGCAGGCAATTTAATCAATCTAGGTGGAACTCTCTTCTTGACAACTACTAGAACCATTCTAGAAACTCACTTGTTCCCAAAGGGATGAGGGGTAGAGAAGAAAAGAAAAGAAGGGTGGTTGCTGTACCTCTAGCATTTGGAAGCAGCTTATCCAACTGGCACTCCCTTGTTCAATGCCTTTGACTAAAAACCCCATCATCCCCAACCAGAAAGGCCGCTATCCATTTTGGCAGGCACGATAAGAATTTATCCAACACATCTCAAGGTCACCAGGTTAAGAGATTGCGTTATAACTACCGTAGTTTACAATTTCCCCCCTGTTTACTCTGTCTTTAAATACTTCTGTTAGAGGAAGAGCTAATGCTGTGTTTTAATGATGTGGAACAGAGGCTGACAGATTGGGATTTGCTCAAGGCCAATGAGCAATTTGGTTGCTGAGATTATTTTTTATTCCAATTTTGCTGGGTCAACATTCTTCTTGCTGATCCACAATGTTACAGTTAAACCGGGATTGGACAACCTGATACCTAATAGGAGAAAAACAGCCCCCTCACTAATCTATCACATGCTCTGTGTAGCAAAAGCAAGCCTTGTGTAATTCAATATGGCAGAGGGATGACTAGTTGTGCTAATGTATCCGTCACTGGATTCCAATTTGAATAAGATAATAGCATCAGTCAATTTCTTTTGTTGTTGTTGTTTGTAAATTGCTTGTAAATATGATTTTAATCTTCTGCCTCTGCAGGAATTTATCGTTGTTTTTTTTGCAAGGACAGGGATTAATAAACCTTGATCCTGGCTCTAGGTTTTGCTGAGCTGTTGGGAAATTATCTTGTATAAGTCTTTGGCTTCCTGACCTCTGTTGCTGCTGTCAAAAAGAGAATGGCAACATCCTGGTTATTGAGCCACAGAATGAATAAATAGATAGATGGGAGTGAGGCTCTGGTTTATGGTGGCTCCAGGCTGTTGGACAAATGTTTCAAAAATCAGTGCTTCAGTTCTGATGATTAATACATAGCCATCAGCCACTGGTGTCACTCAGAATGCCAGCTCATTCACAATGTTATTTTTACATAAAACCTGGAATTGTTGAGAGTTTTCTATCAGGGCATGTTACTAAAGACAGAGGTGGGTTCCTACCGGTTCGGACCGCTTCTATAGAGTAGGTAGTAATCCGCTGGTGGTGTCATGGAACCAGTTCTGGTACATGGATGCCGGCATCTTTTTTTTTTATTGTTTTGAAAAAAAAATTGGGGGGATTTCCCCCCGGGGTTTTTTGTTCTGCGCATGTGCAGAAGCCAAGTTTCCGGCACTGAATATTGTTTTTGGCCTCTTTTTTGGCATTTTTTGTACTGCGCATGCACATGCATGGGAAGTGCGTGCGCACCCATGAGGCGTGGCCACGCAGCGCGGGAGGAAGCAAACCGGCGGTTAGGTAAGTTAAAACCTGACTAAAGATATAGTTTAGTCCGATGGTCAGAAACATATTTACATAGCTAATTACAATAAGAGGTAGGGTTAGGGTTGGACAAGAATATCTTGTGATTCCTTTATCCATAAATTTTTTCTTCTAGCTTCATAAATCTCTTATTTGCTGTCTGATGGTGGCTGCACAAACAGGAAGTTAATAACCACTTGGCCTGAACGCATTCATGTTTGGGAGATTCTATGGTGTAGAAAATACTGAAGTGCCCATGACGGAAATGGGCAGTTAGTAACATGAAATATAAATAAATAAAATACTTAAAAGCACAATATTTAGAAACAATGAAATTGGCATAGTGGCGCAGCAGTTAGAAGGCATTATTGTAAGCTAATTCTGCCCACAGTCTGGAGTCTGATCTTGATGGGGCTCAAGGTTGACTCAGCCTTCCATCCTTCCAAAAGTCAGTAAAATGAGAATCCAGATTGTTGGGGGCAATACTCTGACTCTGCAAACTGCTTAGAGAATGCTATGAAGCACTATGGAGAAGTATGTATATCTAAGTGCTATTGCTAACTTCTTGGAAAGATAGCACCTTCCAAAGAAATAACAACTTAATATTGTTGATGCTAGGACTGGGGGTGGCCATATAGTTGGCAGACGTGCAAGAGACAAATATCTTGATATATCAAGCAGAGATATTTGTGGAGAAGTCTGTACTAGATCTCACCAGTGTGGGCTGCTCAACATTGCAATCACATGTAATGTACTGCAGAAGAACTATTAGTTCTTGTCTAAGCTGTATTAAAAGGAAACCATGTGCTAGTTTGGATTACACTTGTAAATATAAATAGGAAGAGATCTAGTTGCAGTTTGGCCAAGGAGATGTGAGTGTTGCTTTGCTTCCCTACAAGTCTTCTAGAGATGCATAAACAGTGGATCAAGAATCTTTTCTGTGACCTTTGGAGCACTGGATAGTTTCATCAAGCTGATCTGAAGAGCCAAGAGCACATTCAGACACGTCGTTTCTCAGGCCTCATGAACCATTTGCAATTAGGTGAAATAATCAGAAAGGACAACTGGATCAAAAATATGAATGGCTGATCATATTGCAACTGTAAATATGCAGGTCTATGCTTAACCAGGAGGATGCATTTTATTTTGAAAGAACGACCTAACGTTGGCTTTTTAGCTTAATGTATGTTCCTAAAACTCAGCCCTGGCTTTCTGCTTCAAATCTTGCATAGGATCATTACCATTTTATCGGATGCTTACTGTATATGAGAACAATTCTTAGATAACAGGCATTATATAATCCCAGGTATAATTCCTAAAGCAAGTGGGAGGTAGTGGTGTAATTCAGGAAACGCAGGAAGCCGCACAAGTGAGAAGTTAAACATTTCCCAACCCATGCCTCTGCCTAGTTGGAGGTGGAGGAAGAGAGTTCCAATGACAGATAAGAAAACAATTCTCCCTCCAGAATGCAAATTATATTTTCTAATTGATATACAGCATTCTACCATTTATAGAAAGCATCTCCCACATATCCCTGTTATTTATCAACCAGCTTCTCCAAGGAGAGCCTAGCTAGTCTTATAAAGAATAACTGGTGAAGCCAACTTTGCTTTTCATCCCTACCATCAATGACCACTTTCCTGCAGTCTTGCAGAAGTGCATTTATTTTTGGTCTTTTCTGTTCCCACTATTTGGCAGGTCTATGCAAAGGCAAGTCTTCCTGGCATCATTTCAGCGTACCACATATCTTCTTACTATGATTTTTAGCATCCCGTAGTGCCAAGAGCTATTTTATTTCTATTCTGGCTGAGAGACCAGGCAACATTTCACTGGTGGCAAACTCCATCTTTCACTCCCTTTCAATCATTTTAATGGGCTTGATTTAGACTCTCAGGGACCAAAAGGAAACTCTATAAATACACTAGGGGAGACATATTTGAAAAGCCAAAGTACCTATTTGTAACAAAGATGCTCCTGAGACTTTGCTAATTATTCATATTCTGCTATTCATGGCGTGGTATACGATATAATAGAGTGCTAAACTTGCTAAGAGTAGAACATAAAGATTTTTCATATTGGCCTGTGGGAGTTTGCTATTCAGCCTGCTCTTCAAGTTGACCAATAATAATCCTTTTCCAATACCTTGGACTTTAGATATTGGTAACAAACTACTGGGAAAAACATTGACATGATTTATTGTTGCATTATTTAAAAAAACCCATGGCAAATGGGTATGGAAGCTTAAAATAGCCTTCCCAGGATTTATTTATTTATTTATATCTCACCCACATTATTTTTACTAATAACCCAAGACATACCTAATGCTCCTTCTTCCTCCTACTTTCTCTACAAAACCCAGTGAGGTGAGTTGGACTGAGAAAGAGAGGCACTGGCTGAAAGTCACTCAGATGGATTTCATGCCTAAAGTGAGAATAAAACTCAGTTTCTTGGTTTCTAGCCGGTGCCTTAATCACTAGACCAAACTGGCTCTAATCCAGAAAAAAAAAAGAGAGAGAGAATCTGGAAATCTCTGCTCTCTTGCTGCATGCTACGTGTTGTCAGTTTTATGCTCATTATAGCTCTCAGCGCAAAAAGGACATGGTACCTACAACTACCCATCACTCCCCACTTAAAAGCTTTATAAACCTCTGTTAGATGATGTTCATGAAATAGAAATGTTGTGCATAATCTCAAGGTGCTGGGATTTCCTTCAGAATATATTTTTTGCTCTAGGTCAGATTCCAAAAGTGATGAGGAGGGGAAAAAAGAATACAGGATTCAGGACTGTCATTCATAATTGCATGTAGCACCTCAAAATTCATGTGAGGTGTCAACAAATTTCAGATGACATGTTCTTTTATTTCTCTGTTGAAACTTCCCACTGCAGGATGCTTGGCCCAGTTGCCTTCAGAGTGATGAGTCAGAATTTCTGACACTTGAAAAAGACAAATGTTTAACTTTAAGGGTGGACTCTGAGAAATGACTGGGCCATGGGTCAAGAATATAGTCCCACAAACAGCACCAAATGCTTTTATTATTGTGTTTTATGGAGCCAATGATTGGGGTCATCTGCTCCAACATCTGGCTTGGTGCAAGATGCCATAGTTTAGTGCAGGATATGACTGCAGTGTTCCTGACAGACGATTGTTCATCCTCTCTATAAAGTCTTTTCAAGGCAAAAGTGTTTAATAGTCTTTACAAATAGGAATTTTGTCGTCATAGTTTGATACAACTTTTGTACTTTGTATAGATGTTTGTTCTGCTGGGTCCCTCTGAAGTAAGCAGTCAGATGTTCTGCATTGCAACTTATTAGATCTTTGAAGGGTGCCTTATGCTTTCTTTCTTTCTTTCTTTCTTTCTTTCTTTCTTTCTTTCTTTCTTTCTTTCTTTCTTTCATTTCACATTCTCCAGGCTAAATGTATGTCTTTTGGGTGATGCTGATAAGTCTTAATTTCCTGTTCCTTCCTAGCCTCTCTCCTTTTTTCTTGCTTGCTCTTGAGTAGTCAGATGAGTATCTATTAATTATCCCTTGAATAAAGATCAAATTGTTCCTTGTCTATTCTTGTTCAGCAGAGGGGCAGCCATATAATTAATTGTACAGAAGAATCTGGAAGAGAGCCTCAGATGAAGTTTTTAGTGTGCAAGTATGAAAATATGGCAGGAGACACTATGGCCAACTTGCCCCAAGTCATTTGGGGCTTTATATATGAATACCAGATTTGGCCTGAAACATACAGAAAGTCAATGGAGATGAGAAAACTCTGCTATAATATTGATCAGATCTGCCTGTGTCTGTCTGTCTGTCTCCCATCTTTCTATTTGTCGAATTTATACGGCTGCCCATCTATCCAATAAAACTCTGGGTGGCAGTAAGATCGCTCTCTTTTGAACTGAATGAAGTTTCTAAGCTATTTTTACACTGCAGTAATGGAGAGGTTACTAATATATCTACAAAGGTTGCCCAGTCACTCTATCCAAATAAGGGGTAAAGGATGGTATAGGATGAATTTGGCACCCTGGAAATGCTACCCATACCAGTTGGAAAATCTCCCAAGCCCTCCAAAATCCTTCAGGATCTATTGGCCTCTGGGATGGAGCTTTCAGAAAGTTTTCCAAGTTTGCAGCAGAGAATGCGATTGAAAGTCAACACCATTCAGCAGAACATTATCTGCTGTTAACAAGGGAACATTTCAGATTATCACTTTTTTCCCCCCCAATTCAGGAAATGTTCATCCAGAATGTATCCTACAGTAGGCATTGAACCAATGTTGGGTATTAGGACACATACATGTTGTTAATGGACTGAGGTGTTCCAGTTGCAAAAGCATCAATATAGATGTCCCTCAGAACAAACATGGTATAACTCTCCCTCGCCCAATTCACTATACAGAAACTACTTCTTTTGAAAGTAGTTAATAGTAGTTAATAATGAATGGGTATAAATACACAGCTTTTCTTCATTATGATGTGCCTGTATGGATTGCACCCTCTGTTATTTACCTCAATTCATGTCATAGTAAACCTTCATTTTGATGTGCACCTTGTGTACTTGCCAGCAGTTGTCTAGGCAAAATCCTACTTTTGCTTTGTCACAACATTATAATTTTTTGGGTCCTTCATCTACTTATTGTCAAAGAAATTTTATACATGAAAGCATGATAAAAATCAACCTTTCTTATTCAAAAGAAGCAAGGCAAGAGCATAAAATTAACCCACAATTGGAGAGTATGTGTTCTATTGTGGATGCTGTTGTCATTGCTAAATCAAAATCTTATTCACTTACATAATTTAATGGAGCTATATCATATAACAAAAAATATAGAGCAAATGTGGTGATAACATTTGGACAGAACTAAATTAAATTTAGAATGCTAAAAACATTGACATGGCATAACAAGCACACTTTCAATAGTTTTACAAAATATGTAATAAAAATAACATTAGGTTAAGGGTTAACCTTAACCTGCTATTAATCATTCTGCACATTGTTTAGAACAAAGATGTGAAAAATTTCATAATCCACTGTCCTCTAATGTTCTTTCTGCGCCAACTCAGGAAGCTCAAAATGCCCAAGGAGCTGCTGATCCAGTTCTACAGAGGAATTATTGAGTCTGTCATCTGCACCTCCATAACTGTCTGGTT
>JANHFT010006414.1:48337-72648 GCA_032467955.1 Pseudoxenodon macrops
TTTTGTTTCCAGTCCCCTAACCATCCTGGTTGCTCTCCTCTGGACTCTTTCCAGAGTCTCAACATCTTTTTTGTAGTATGGTGACCAAAACTGGATGCAGTACTCTAGGTGTGGTCTAACCAAGGCTTTGTAGAGTGGTATTAATAATAATACATTTGTAATCCATTACTGTTCCAAGTTCTTTTTTCAAATTGCCATTTCCAAGGCAGCCTTTTTAACACGTTCAATTTGTTGTGGAAATCAAAGAAGAGAGAAATGTGACAGGCTAGGAGGTAGGAGGCCTCAACGAGATGGGCTAATATGGCATAATCCTTTTAGAACATGTCTCCTGAAAATGGCAACAGCAGCCAACAGTGCCCAGCTGACCTTAACTGACTCCAAAAAGTCTAAGCAGGGCCAGAGCTGTTTAGTACTTGCATGAGAAAGCACCAGAAAATATCAGAGCTGTAGGCAAGACTAAGAAGTTTTAAAAAAGGAAATTCCAGAATAAGGCAATAACAAGATGCTTTTGTAATTTTGCCATGAAAATTACAGAGATGTGCCCATGAAATTATCATGAATCGAGTTTGATTTGATGGAATAATTGCCTTTTTACTGTGAAAAGCAACTTAGATTTGCTTTAATGAAGAGATTTACACGGTGGAGCCGATGCAATTTGTTTCACTGAAGCAAACAGACAAAGCACATTACCTCAGAAAAGCAATATAGTTGGCCCCCAAACCTCTTTGCACCACCGCTGTCGGAGAAACTTCCTAGTTTTGAAGTCCTTCCAGATAAGTTGAGGGGCTACAAGGCTAATTTGTAATGTGGCCTGGCCTACAGAGTATGCCATAACTTTTGATGAAGCTGCCTAGACTGGCAGGACTTTAGCTAGCAGTCCTGGAGAAAAGTCCTTTTAGTCTTGTTCTGCTGGAAAAAATTCCTACCAGTCTTTTGCAAGAGTGAAAGCTATGCTGAATGAGGCCAAGATACCTCTGAAGCAGATCAGGGCAACTGGCTACAGTTACTTTACTACAAGAAAGAAAGAAAGAGGCCATATTGCTTTCCAAAGCAGTTTTGAGAGTGGCCTCATTCAAACCTTCCCTCAAGCAAGCACCCCTTTGAAGTTTTTCACAGCTTTACTTCTATAAACACATCTCTTTCATTCATATTCTTTGACAAATTCCTACAGAAGACAAAGACCCATTCATGGTGGGATTTAATATTTGTTGTTTAATTGAAAATTATTTAATTACATCTTTCCAGGATCATCAATTTTAATCAGGAAAAAGCCTATCGTTGTCCTTCAACTCTTTCCCTGGTACTAACTATATTTTCAAAAAGCTGAGGTGTGTTAACCATGACCAGAGGCACAAACTGACAGAGAAAGCATAGAAAGCAGATGAAGTAGGACAAATCTTAACAATAATCTTTTGAAGAAAGACTGTGATAATGAACTAATGTTTTTCCACATCAGAGATTCAAATACTTTGAAACAATTTTAAAATGTTCACTTTTGATTTATCAAACAGCATACTATAATGATTATGAGCTGAAATTGGTCAATGCATTAAATTTGAAGAGGTGGGAAAACAGGAAAAAAAACAAATAAATCTTAGTGTCTGCAGTCATCTACACTTCTATATTAGATGCCATTATTACTCTCCTTCAGAATTTCTACTGATCATCATACATTCATTTTTCCTCATATGCTTTTGCAGTTTTCCATAACTCTTAACAGATTCCCTCAAATGCCAGCATTAAGTCAATGTTTGAATATTCCTCCAGCTAATCAGGTAATCAGCAGCAACAAACAAACAAGCATATAATTTAAAGTTTCAAGAGGAAAATGAAATTGATAACCTAATCATAATTTCTGGATTGACCTAGTGATATTTGACCCTTGAGATTATGATCCTATTCTGTGCTCTTTCAAGGAAGGGAATGCTGTAGTTTAACCTTACAGGGTTGAATTGAAGATCAGAGCAGCATGAAGTTGTTGGATCTGTGGTAATAAAAGATTTAAATAAGGAATGACATCTATTGCAATAATATAACCTTTCTAAATTAGAGCATGCAGCTGCCACATTATGAAGAACAGATTTAAAAGCACTTTAAATCTTATAGAACGTTGACACTTCCACCTAATGTTAAATTTACTCAGCTAAGCTAAATGTATAACCAGCAAACAATGATTCTCAGAAAGACTTGTGAATAGTGAAATGTGTACTGTATGTACCTTTGACTGATATATCAGCACACCATAGATGTGTTCATCCCTCCTGGGCATACACTGAAGACAAATACTGATTTTGAGAGCATGGCTGAAAATTTAGCACTCTTCCAGACAAATTGGACTACAAATGTGGCGATCAGTTCAGCAAAACTGAGTAGGAGATAGAGGTTTATAGCCAAGACCACCAGCTAAATAATAATTGGCCAAATATTGCTTTTTATCACAAGTGTGATCAGCAACAGAATAGTTGAAAGTTTAGGAAATCAGGATTGATACCATAGGAAGTCATGTATGGTTATACCTTAGAAATACTGCAGATTTATGGTGGTTCAAGACTACCACAATAAAATGAATATTTCAATTTATTCCATTCTACCCCCAGTCCCCGATTCCAGATAACTCTCAACAATCTTGTGGGATTAAATATGTTCAACTAACTTCATTCCCCCCCTATTTATATCTATGCACATGTTTTCTTTACAGAGTTTCTATTCTTCCACAAAATTTGGGCCTGTCCCAAATCTGCTTCTAGCTCAGTCTTATTGTGGTGCTATTTTAACTTCATATAAGATCAAATGACTTATTTATAACTAAAACGCAGGCTAATTATTGACCCATATACTTAGCTATGCGGTTGGTTTGTACTGTGTGGAAGTTGCAGGGCCTTAGACAATATGGCACTTGTGACTTTGAAATATACTGTAAGATATTTGGGACAAGAGAACTGAAGGCAGTGTTTAGCATGCTGAAAGTATTGGATTAAATGGAAGATAGAGGGATATTGCAATGGCTTCTCTGCCTACCAGCAAGCTTAGGGAAAAGTGATCTATATACTCAGAAAGATCCAGCAGTGAAAATTACTTACACAATAAACCTTTTGCACGGACTGTCCCCAAGAATGATCCCAAGGTTATCCCAGAGGAAATATGGACTGGATTTACTCTTTGTTGGGAATGGCTTGTCACAATTTGCCAATGGATAGTATGAGGGAGCTCAGAGTTCAGTTGAGGAAGGGAAACGGCGAAGGAGGGAAGTTACTCTCCTGTAGGAGAGTAGGATTTCAAAATGTTAGACCATTTAAAGATAATAGGCTGATTTCCCCCCCTCCCCAAGAAGCCGCTCATATGTCATTACAAGTAGTTATAATTTCTCTCTGTGATTAAAAGGCAGGCTTAGAAATCCATTACATTGGCTGTATTTCATTAATCATTTAACTGCAACCAGATTGATCTCTGTCCTGTTCTTGGGAAACTGCATAGATAATGTTGGCTGACGTGGTCTGTTCTTTGCAGTTCACTAATTGCATGTGTTTCTGTTTGTGATATAAGGAAGATCACTGCTCTGCAGCATAACTGGTGTGTCTAAGAAATTTCCCAAATCTGCTTAAGCCAAGTGAGCAAGAAGAAGAGCTATAATGGCCAATAATAAATGGGAATGTTTGAGGAAAGCAAACTCTAAAATGAGACTGAACAGGACAGTTTTCTTTATGCAGTATAGATTATCGATTTGTAAAAATGTGGGTCTGCCCTATTTATCAATTCATTCCAATTGAACTGTAAATGTTTTAAAAAATCAATGAATTGTTTAACAATGTGTTGCATGCAATTTTCCAGTGGAGTTTTTTCACATTGGGCTCTATGGTTTCTATGGTTGGGTTTCCATGAGAGAGGCAGGCAGGCAGGCAGGAAGGAAGGCAGGAAGGAAGGAAGGCAGGAAGGCAGGAAGGAAGGCAGGAAGGAAGGAAGGAAGGAAGTGTCCTTTCTATAGAAAGAGAAGCAGCATAATTATTTCAGTTTGTCTGTTCTTCTATTAAAAGGTGAATTTATACACATGGCAAAACCTTATGCATTTTCCATTAAGAGGTGGCAGAGAAAAAGAATGGGAAGAGGAAAGACTGTAAAACAAATAGGAAAATGAGCATTGAGAGGACAATTGATGAAGAAGAGATACAGCAGACTCTATGCTGATCTGCTCCCAACTAAATTCCAGTTAACTGTGCATAGTGTCATGCAATGTGACCTTTTCTAAGACAACACATAAAATGGAAGATCACATGACATTATTTTAAATATTATATGCTGTTGTTCCTTATCACTGCCAATTGCACAACATTTGATTTTTAACAAGTTCATTTTAAATTACGAATGTAATTTATGAGAACCAGGCTGGTAACAGAAAAGGAATTATTTGCCTGTTATTGTTGTGAGGCTTCATTTCTATGCTTCATTTACTGGAAAATGTAGTTATCTCAAATATTAATACTGTAAGATTGATGTTTTAATATCTATATGTTCACCCAAAATAGCATATGTGTAAGGAGAGAGAGAGAGAGAGAGAGAGAGAGAGAGAGAGAGAGAGAGAGAGAGAGAGAGAGAGAGAGAGAGAGAGAGAGAGTTTGAATTGTGATTTCACAACACAGTTTTTATTGTAGGCCACCCAGACTGATAACTGTGAGATTGGTGTCTATGTAAACATAAGGAATAAATAACTAAATAAATCATTTTGGTATCCTTGGGACTCAGACTGGATTCCTATAATGGTGGACCTTCCCTATAAATGAACATTTATTAGAAATAACAAAACAGGTTTTAAAATTAGCTATATTTCTTTCCCCCATTTAAATTTAAGTTAAATGCCTGATTTATCTCCTTGATCTTTTTTAGCAATTTACTGCATTTTTATTTATTTATTTGTTTGATTTTTATTATCACACACTTCAGTCATTGACTCTGGGCTGCTTACAGTTAAATATATATATATATATATATTACAATTAAAATAAAATAAAAACATTTCAAAACAATAATAGCAGTCAAACCAGAAAGGTTTGCTGTCTTTTCTTTCACACCAGCATATTGGTGTGAAAGCATGTATCACAAGGAAAATAATTCCTTTTCTGTCACCAGCTTGGTTCTCATAAATTACATTTGCCACTGAAATGAATAACAATAGCAAATAACAATATGTTATTTTTGCTGCAGGGTGTGGTCAAAAGCCAGAATGCAGTCACAACAGCACAACTGAAGCTCCACTTGTTTGTACAGAAAAACAGGCAGAAGTTTTAGTCATAACTATATTGTGGTCACCATCTTCACTTCTTTCAACATACTCTAAGGACATTTCTATTTAACACTTACATAATCCAGCGTTTTCCCAGATTCTGTCATTGTTTGTAAGGTCTGATTTTTAGCACAAAGAATCCATGTCTGAATACCTATTATTTAAAGCAATGCATTTAAAATAAATAAAAATAAAACTAAGCTTGCAACTGTAAATGCCAAATGCCTTTGTTTTTAGGTAACATGCCATACTTAAATATCATACGTTGTTGTCACAAATATGGCATAGGGTTGAGATGAGGATACCAGACTCTGTTGTGAATATCCTTTCCTCAGCAGCACTACCAAAAATAAACTTGATATAATAAATATTTGGATATATCAATCATGCACTAAGTTAGACTGAGTTTATTTGCAATTGTATGGTCATCTTTCCCACATGTTCTCCAGTTAAGAAAATAAATACTGTTGTTATAAACATCCTCGGTGGCAAGATAATTTGTATGCATATATAAATTATGGAAATATACAAATTTAAAGCTGATTTAGCCCTAACTGTTTAAAGGTTCCTCTCTTTTCCTTTAAAAAAAATTGTTTTGGTCCTTTGCAAAATTCTTTTTTTCTGAGAACATGGAATCATTATGTCTTTGTTTATGAATATGCAAATTATTTTAACAAAGTATGAGTGAGAAGCATCTGTTTTTATTCCTTTAGGACAGTCAATAATACAACCCCCTCTTTTTTACACATTTTTAAATATAGGCTTACTGGTCAAACTAGGAAAAACAAAGCAGTCAGAGTAGTTATAGATGACAGAAAGAAATTTTAAAAAGGGCTTATAGTAGCATAGTAGATTTGGGCTGCAAATATTTGGATGAGAATGAAATGACAGCAAAAAATGAAATTTTGCTATGTTCTTCTGAAGCCCAGATGCCAACTTGTGTTCTATGGCAACCTGGATCAGGCAGTTCTGACTTGGGGACCATTGAGTTCAATTTACTTTTTAAAGCGAAAAGTCCAATATCAGCCTCAAAAGATGTCTAACATGATACTCTTTGAGGGATTATATGGGGTGGAGGATCCAAGATGGCAATACACTAGTACTTCTGAAGTAAACTCCTGGCTTTTCCACTTCTGGCTTAACCCAATGACCTCAAAACACCATCCAAGGACAAGAGAAGAATCTAGACGAACTCTAGCAATGTTATGGAAGCCATCAATCTTAACAAGGCAGAAAAACAGATGAGGATCAACTCTTACCTCCCCACTAGAGAAGCAACTAAAAAAGTGAGTAATGGATCCACTTTCCAGGATCTCTTTAACCTCCAAAGCCTATAAGAATGGAGAATCCAGTCATAACACAGGTTGTCTTCTCAACTCTCCAAGAACTGCCAAAATCATCCACCTAAGCAGGGAGATAACCTCCTGTAGCAAGCTCCTGAACCTCTCTGACAACTACATCTCTAGACTTGCTTTTGTCTGCTACTGTAGATGTTTTCAATCTACCAAGAAGTTTATTTGATTATGACTGCTGAATGTCATAATCAAATAGAGCTAATGGGCTTTATTTCATATAATATAAAGATCAATTCAACAGTGATTGGACTTTCAATTTGCCTCTTCAGTTAACAAGAGGAGAAATGTTCCAAGTGGGAAGAAAGACACTGGAAACATGGGGACTGCTTGAAAAGATGGTTTAATGATGGACAGGATTACATGGTTTTAGGTCCTGGGCAAAAAAAGGCACATGGGTGAGAGAGGGAGAGAGATTGATATCCTCTGTTGGGCTTTGAACTTGCTTCCTGTTCCTGTGGCAAGAAATGTATCCTGATTGGTTGTCAGACTCCCATGGGGCTGTGCAGGGGTAACTTTGTAGGTTGTCTTGAGTCCCAGGCTTGGTTCAATCTTGCTGGATGATGTAATCTTTTCAGGTTCATGTGATGAGATAGGTAGAGGGCTAATCCTATTATGTTCTGAGGCTGAAGGTCTTTTGTGTTGTAGATATGCTGGCCGTTAGTAACTTGGCGGCCCGGTTCGCTGGAACTGACAGCGACCCGAGCCTCCCATGCCCCCGAGCCAGTTCTCTTGGCAGCGCTGTAGGTGCCGCCATCTTGTTTTTTGCTTCTGCGTATGTGCAGAAGATTTTTTAAAGTACTGCGCATGCGCACACATGCACAAAGTGTGAGCATGGCCGCGGTGCGTCCCTGAGCGAACCGGCAGTAACGGGATCCAGAAACCACCCCTGACCAGGGAGGTATAATATTCTGCTTTTAAATATTTCCTATAATATTTCATTCTTCTAGGAGAGGGATGAGTCCTAACTTTCTACAGAAAATTATGTTTACCTTCATGTTGAAAATGTTGCTCTGCCTCAAGTTGCTGTTGAAGGCATTAAGATGGATCAATAAGGCTGAAACCATCAGTTTTTCTTATCTCATAAATCCTTACACTGGCTCTGGAACTAGTGTGGTGGATGAAGAATATTTCTACTTCAAAGTAGAATGTAGAGAGAAGAGGTTGTGATATGAGTATTGCAAATTTATTTCAATCTTTTTTCTCCTCTTTAATATTAATGCATGCCTGCTAGCACACATTTGCTTTTGGTTAACTGTTGAAGTGGATGTTAACCCCATAACTGCAGTCTGTTCATCTGACCTGTGTTTCTTGTAACAGATTTGACTGTGCTTACTACAGTCTTACTCCTCTTTTCAGCCACTCATCTGGATCGCTTTTAGAATTTTGGAACTTCTCCAGGACCTTGTTATCCTTTGCTCTGGTTTGGAAGCAGTTTGAACTATTCATTTCATGACTGATTTTTAAATAATAGTTTGCATTGTATTGTCATTTGCATCGTGTATTTTTTCCCCTGGCAGGAAAATAAAAAAATGGAAAGGACGATGTCAGTAAAGTTTGTGAAGTATCTCAAATTCTGCTTTCTTCAAAGGAACAATGGTGTGAAGGAAGCAATCATTCTTTAATTTTTCATTACATTGAGCAAGGAACAGAGTTAGGGGAAGCTGTTTGAAAAAATGGGAAGCTGTCCACAATAACTCTCTGCTACTCCTCAAAACACTGTTGCTGCTAATCTCCTCTCCCTCCCCTTTCACCCTTACTCCTCCTCCAAACCATCACTATTCCATTCTTAGTTGTAGGTGGATTAAAAAAAATGCATATGCAATTCTTCACAATTGTGGAATTTCATAGGTGCGGATTGAAAATTATTATACAGATAATTAAATGGTTGGACCTGGGTAGCAAATGAAGTTTCTTGATAGATCTATACCTCAACAGAGGTGGGTTCTGAAACTGCTCAGGGTCACGCCTTGAGCATGCGCGGCAATCAAAATTTAGCTTCTGCTCATGCGCAGAAGTAAAATCCAAAATGGTGGCAGCCACAGAGACAGCGAAGGAACCGGTTCTGTGACGTCATTGCGGAGTTACTACCTACTCTGTAGAACCAGATAGAACTGGTAGGAACCCACCACTGTACCGCACTGATCCCTAATGAAGAGTGGAGATAGAAGAGATGTGATTGCAAAAGTATTCTGTATGCTGACATCACTTCCAGTCATTTTCATCATAACAGACTATAGTTGCTCTATGCGAGAAACATGACAGCAAAGGTAACATAACTGCCATGAAAGAATCTTCAAACTAAACAGGTTGAAGAGGCAAAAATTGCACAAGGACCATTTTCTGAAGGTTGTAGCACGGCTAGTGTGTCAGTATCGTGAATCAAACACTTGGGCCTGAACTACAAATATTATGTCCATCAGGCTTTGTCTATATCAGAATTCTTTAAATGTTTCAAGATCAGGGGGCAATGTGGAAAATGTATCATTGTTTTTTCTTCTTATGGAAACAAAGGAATACCAGATTAAAGCATGATTTAATGGTGCTCTATATCTGCATGCATTAGTTAAAAATGTCAGTGGGATGCCTGCCTGAATATGAATGACATCCTTAATCAAGGTCCTGAGTCTGATTGGTTGAAGGCAGTCTTGGAAGCAAGCAAATTCTTTAGTCTACTTTGATATTTGATCTTGCTTATAGAAAGTGATAACATTTACTTTCACAAAGATTTGCTGAAAAAAGTGTGATAGGATCTTCAAGAGCTCCTCATTTTAACTCCAAAATCTCCTAGTGATTTTTCCCTCAGTTCTTTCAATGTAACATCTTCTAACATGTCATCTCCTTCATTCATGGACAAAATTCTTGTTTGGTTAGGAAAATTAAATGGATCTAAATTCATAGGTTTCGGATATTGTTCCTGAGAGTTGTTCATACAACATCTTCATGTTGTTCAATAAACAATGATATTTTGTGAAACATAACTTCATAGGCCTCTGATAAAAATGACAATGAGATAAATTGAATCACCATAATAATTCACTCTAGACTCTGACAGGTTGAACAATATAGAATTTCTGCATCTGTTCATGATAATCTGTGCAGTGGTATGCTGATCTCTATCAACAGTAATCAGCTTCTGCTCTTTTGATGATATAAATATATTTATGCCATTTGTCGGAAATGGTGTAGGGTCTCCTGCTTGAGCACAGGGTTGGACTAGATGACCTACAAGGTCCCTTCCAACTCTGTTAATCTGTTATGCTATGTAGAATTCTAAATCAACCCAGTGGAGAATGGAACATACCTATCTGGCTGTTTCAACTCTACTTATGGTGGAATCAACCCATTAGCAAGATTCTGTAATAGGAAGGTACATTTTCCATAATTTTTAAAATGTTAATGAGGTGATTCCTTCCTTCACCCCAGGTTTGTTACTGTAAATCTGCATACTACGTTTGTATGCATACTACGTTTGTTTACAGTTTGTTACTGTACATCTGCATACTACGGAATTCATGAATCATGCAATTTTTCACATTAAAGTTCCGAACAAGTTCAGTTCATTTAGATAGGTATACACTTAACTACAGTGACTTACATAGCCACATTGCTAACTTTGATAAGGCAAAAAATGTCATGTCATGATTCAAGCATCACACTTTTGTATTTGTGTTGTGACACCACACATAAGTATAGAAAGGTGAGATGTTTATGTTGCAAAGTTTAAAAGATATTGCTTAGATGTTAAAAACCAATTTCCAATATTTAAAAATTTGTATCTAAAATTCTTTAGACCAATATTCCCCACTGTGTTCTGCATCACTTTTTTAATCCACTTAATTATGCATTGCGTAATGTTTTCATGGCAAAGCCAATGTATAAAACAAACCAAGATAGAATGGAAGCAATATTCAAGTTGCACAAGTCGAACTGTGCACGCAGGTGCGTGCACAGCGCTCCGCTGCTCGTGAAAGGTGAGCTGCGCATGCACATGTGTGCATGCATACCAGCCTGCTGCTCATGCAGCCTCGTTCCCCTCTCCCACCCCCACTGAGCCTCCAACCTGTAAAGGTTGGAGATTGCTCTTCTAGTGGACAGGAAAAAGTCAGCAAGAATGACCAATCTCATATCATTATTCTAAGTACTTGGATGTGATAGGCAGGTTGACTGACACCCAAGATTGCACAAGAAAGCACCTCATCTGATTTCTCAATACTTATTATGGATACGGAAAACTTACAATTAAATACCTGTGAGTTTTTTTCTATTAAAGTGCATCATTAATAATGTTTCATCCCTTCCATCTTGGTGTTGGGTGACTGGAAAGGCCTGGATTGCTCTTCTAAGATCAGTGATGTGTTGAATGTGTTAAGTTACATCAGAAGAGATGTAGATCCAGAAGAGGGTTCAGATTCAATAAAAGAGTCAATGGAAGTCAGATTCAGGCAAAATTGGTTTCCTCTGAAAAACTAGATTTATAATTTGTTTTTAAATGCCTTGGAACATTTTTGCTTCACTTGGTGCTTCAAATTCATCAGCTAAGGAAAAATAAGGATCTTTATGTAGCATCAATTACTTGTAGCATGAATAGGGAATGTTCCCTATTATTATTATTTTAAATACTTTTTCATTTTTACAGATTTATTTTTTATGATTTTTGTAAAAATCTTATTGAAAATATTACATAGAATGATGGGATATTTATGATGATAAATAATCTAATCTATTGTGGCTTGCGTATGTGTGTGTTTCATATCATAAGCAGAGGTGGGTTCCTACTGGTTCGGACTGGTTCTACCAAGTAGGTAGTAGGCCGCTGGTGACATCACGGAGCCGGTTCTGCTCCGTGGGCACCGCCATCTTTTACTTTTTTTCTGATTTTTTTCTTCTGCGCATGCGCAGAAGCCACGTTTTCGGCACTGCGCATGCATCGCCATCTTGTTTTTGGCCTTTTTTGGGGGGGGATTTTTCAGGGCTTTTTTTCCACTGCACATGCGCGTGCAAGGTGCGCACGTACGTAAAAGGCACGCCCACACAGCGTGGGGGCAGCAAACTGGTGGCGAGGTAAGTTAGAATCCACCCCTGATCATAAGCATATTATTTCTGAAGTATATAGTTGGTAACATTTCAGTATATTCTATAACCAAAATACTGTAAGCAAATATTTCACAAAATTGGTTTGATTGAAATTCATAGAACTATTGTGTTCAAGAAAAAGAAAAATAATTTAGTGTAAATATGTTGCAGAGTAGAACTTTTATTTTTTTTTGCAGTCTTGCATATTAACAACATCAATACACATCTACTCTGTTTCCCTGAAAATAAGACCACCCCGGATAATAAGCCCAATCAGGCTTTTGAGTGCATGCACTAAAATTCATCCCCCGAAAATAAGCCCTCCCCAAAACACAGCAGCAGCCATGAGCTGACCACACTTGCCACCTCCTGCACCTCAAAAATAGTAAGACCTCCCCGAAAATAAGGCCAAGCACTTATTTCGAGGGTCAAAAGAAAATAAGACCCTGTCTTATTTTCAGGGAAACACAGTAATATCTTCATTTCCTGCAGATTGTCATTATCACATTCTTTGCAATGGGAGACGTTCAAGTCTAATAATATGAATTGTGGCCTTTGGGACTGGCAGTTTTATATCTTACCAACATTTTGTCATAAACATTCATTTCAGGTCTGAAACATTAACCTGCAACCATGAACAGAATGCTGACAGAGAATGTTATTCTTAGATTTAATCAGCTTGTACTTTTGGCACCTATTCCATGATGTGCCTAAGCATGCAACAAACAACATTATCAAAAAGCTAAAGACTGTAGAATAAACTGGCTCATTCATTGGGGAATATTTGCCTTTGCTTCCTGAACACTTCATGCATTTTATTGTTGATTTTTAAAACAGATCAGTGCTAAGTGACAGTCATACACTTATATGCAACCTATACATGTTTTGAATTAGTCAGTCAGTCAATAAAGAAATAATCCACTGGTGTTTTGGAGACCAGAAAGCAAAGAGAACCTGATACTACTAGCTTCATCCTCCAAAAATCTTCTGCCCTAAGAAGGATTTAGAGATTATCATTACTTATTTTACTACATTTTTTTTACTGATTACTACATTAAACAATAGCAGCACCAATAAATTTGGATCTGAAAATTATCCCTCCTTCCCTCCATCTTTCCAGACTTGGTGAACAAGAAGGTATTTTCAGTTGTATCAAAAGATAGATGGCTTTGCTTCACTAACAGAATCAGTTTGACTAGATCCCCCATTATTATTTTTAAGCTGGGATCTCCCCACCACCTTCTCAAGCAAGGCAGCCCTGGTGGCAGATCTAGGCAGCTGTGTTCTGCCAGCCTTTTAATGGCATACTAAGAAGGAGAAGATGATGACTCCATATGAGGAAAGCCTTAACACAGTAGAATCCAATCAGAATCTTTGAAAAGAGTCCTACATGCAAATACATTTAACCTGTTTGCAGATACAGGCTAAATAAATATATAAAATGACCTCCATATGTCTACTCAGTAATAAGCCCCATTGTGTGTAAACAATTTTACTCCCAGATAAGACGGCACCGAATTGCAGGATAGTGGCTTAAAGTACACTCTGAGATTTGGTGTGCACCAGTGATTTAAGTAACAGATGCAACCCAGAGTAAATTTGGCTGTACTTGAAATAAACATGTTTAAATAGCTGCAACAGAAATGATCCCATTTACTAGGTGGAAACTCTCTGTTAGAGCCTTTCTTCCTAAAAAATATGTGCTGTAAACTAAAATAAGATTACATTTATTTATTTATTTAAAAAGTGTCCATGTCTAAAAACATCTGTGCCTGTGTGATCTTAGAAAATATTTTATGGAAACTATCTAATGCACCCATTATTAAAAGCTGTTACTTTCTGAAAAAGCAACTACTATAGTTTGTAAATAGCTATGAATTAATTATACACAAGCAAGTGTTTTAATAATTATTTCTGAAGGAAAAATATGTCTATGTAATCTGATAATAATAACAAAAATAATGGACTTTTTTTGTTTGTGTATTTCACTAGGGGCATCTCTCAACAAATGTGTGAGCTTCTGTGGTTTCATGTTTTATCAAACAATTATTTCTGTCTCTGTTCCTTTACAACTAAAGGTCTGTTCTTCAAAATATATTCTTGCAATTTTATCAATTCTTATCAAGTAGCCTATGCCCTTGGAACTTCTCTTGGTTATTGGTCTTCCTTGGCATCCCTTCTCCAACAAGGCTACATTCAATGTAAGTTCTACATGGAATCGCACCCTTGAACTATGTAAAAATGACAGTTTCAGCAAATTGCACTCTGCAAATGGTGACCTGTGCCAAAAAAACAAATTGCTTGTGTTGTTTATGATCTGAACTGTCTACTAGTTTATTTTCAGTTGACAACTTTAAAAAACTTATGTATGTGGTCTTAAAACCTTCAATAAATAGAATGATACTTTTCATCCATTCTGTTGAACTATGAGGCAAGCAATCAAAAATGAAACTCGTTCTTTTT
Source organism: Pseudoxenodon macrops (assembly GCA_032467955.1). Lineage (NCBI taxonomy): Eukaryota > Metazoa > Chordata > Lepidosauria > Squamata > Pseudoxenodontidae > Pseudoxenodon > Pseudoxenodon macrops. The sequence goes on from JANHFT010006414.1 coordinate 62,504, forward strand.
TTTTTTTTTTAAAGAAGTGTGTGTAATATGTTTGACTGGGCATATATCGCTACTGATAGTTAGCCTCACATTTTGTGCCAAGTTATGGGTTATTTATGAATTATTGAAGAAACTATAGTGGCTGGTTCACACACTGTATTGAGTGAAAACTGAACAGAACAGAACACTATGGCTTCATGTGATGTGTGACCCCAACCAGTGTGATTACAATCTTATCAAGACAGCAAGGAATGGAAAGTAGAGATTAATGTGAAAGTACAAAAAAATCTTAGACCTTACCAGTTGTTTTTTTTAATGGGGAGATGGAGATCTATGTATTTTTCCACATATTTCAAATGAAGATGTTGCCATTATCTTTTTTTTTAAGTACTGAGAAAACACAGCATGTGATAAACAAGATTGTCAATATCCATGTCACTGTTGCTTTGTAAGACTAGATTGCTTTGACATTGAAAGGTACTGACTCTGAAATTGGACTATTCTTTCATTTAGTTCAATACAATAGTAACTAGGATCACACAATGCATTATATCGTGGCTTGCTTAACTATTGGTTGTTAATTAAACTGCCTTTGGCTACTTTAACACAGATCATGCTAATCCATAAATCATAGGTTACAAATCCAAATAGCTGTATGCAGAAATACCTAAATTCAAATCGACAAGCTTTTGACTTAGCTACCTCTTATTACCAAGGATTTACTAAAGTCTCTGATTTGGATACAGAACCCTTCAAAGAAGTCCAAAATGTCAACTTTCCTTCCGGACTCTACTAAACCTTCAGGCTACTCCAAGAGATGGTTCAGCAGTTTCCAGAATTAAATCTTCACACTCAGATGTAGACTGAGGTGACTCAGATATCATGTTCCATTCCCAAATCAGTAAGTTATGTGCATCCTAAATTTGATATGAACTAAGCATGAGCTGTAGCTCTAAGTCTTACTTTAGTTGGGAGCTCCAACTCCTAATCGATCAGTGGAATCTATTGAGAATGAAGCTTTCAGGTACCACTTAACATTTTTACGTTATTTTTCCACTTCCACCTCTTAACATTGAAATGGAGATCTTCCAATTATAAAATTCCTTCGCATGCTATTTCAGGGACAGGGCAGAGTGAAGCAGTGACTTTAAGCAGATGCTTTCGATGACTATTACAGAGCGAACAATACTGTACACTCTACAGGGAGTCCTCAATTTATCACTAGAATTGTGATAAAATTTCCGTTGCTAAGCAAGACAGTTGTTAAGTGAGTTGTGACTCATTTTATGACCCTTTTTGCTCTGGTTGTTAAGTGAATCTGGCTTTTTCCATTGACTTTGCTTATAGAACAGGGGTGTCAAACTCGCAGCCCGCAGGCCGGATGCATCACACGCTGGCCACGCCCATCCGTTTTAGCATAGGGGAGAAAGTCGTGATACATCACGTGATGACAATGTGACAATGCAAGTTTGACACCCTTGGTATAGAAGCTCCCTAAGAAAGTTGCAAATGACAATCCCAAGACCTTGGTATGCTGCAACCATTGTAAACACAGGCTGCTTGCCAAGCACCCAATGTTTGATCATGTGACTGTGGAGGTGCTGCAGTGGTCATAAATGTGAAAACTGGTCATAAGTCACTTTTTTCAGTGCCATTGTAACTTTGGATGGCCATTAAAAATGGTTGTAAACCAAGAACTATCTGTAATTATTTAATGTTTTGTTTCTTGTGCCAGGGAGCAAAAATTGTAAAATTTTCTGTCTTAACCGCCTAAATAATTTAACTAACCTAGGACAGGATGGTGGTGAAATGCTTTGGAACAGTCCTGAGGATTGTTGACATTTAAACAAGACTGTGTGTTACCATATATTCTGCATATTGAGTATGTAGTATATTCAGAGTAGCTACACCTGCTTAATTGGCAGTGTGCGAGGAAGAATGTGGGGGACTTGCTTTTTAAAGTGAAACTGTGAAATCATGACAGTTCTGTTTATTTAGTGGCCACATTTGCCATCCAGAGTATTTAAAAAAAGAAGCCCAAATCTCTCCACTTTATGCTATTTTCAAAAGATACAAGAAGCCAGAAGTCAACCATTTTTTTCTGACCAGAGTTATCATGTCACCAACCTGTCTAATGAAACTGCTAAAATTGCCTCAGCTTGCCTAAAGCTCAGCGATTTTATTCAAGGATCCCAATTCTCACAGGATTTTGTCACTGTCAGATAACGTTCTCGCAATCTCTGGAAAATGTCAGAATGTCCTAATATTTTACTGCTTGACATTTTAAATTGTTGACATTAAAAAAAAAAGTGTTCCCATAATGCTTTTTGGCCAGACCAGATGGGCCCTGCCATCCAGAAGCTCCATATTTATTGGCCCTGCAGTAAGTAGCCAGAGCCCATTTGATGAAAGGAATACCCTATTTCTATCCAGATAAGATCAGAATCGGACCCTGGCCAAAGCTGATAGATCTTTGCTGGCAACCGAAGTACATAAACTGGAGAGAAGACAAGACGATGGTTTCTCTTTGGCAGTTGCCTCGTTCTGGCTGCTAGCCACTTGCAGTGAGCCTAATGAGAATGAGCTAATTTTTCACTGGTCTGAGCCAGAAGTGCAATTGGACAGGTGCCTCTGCAGAAAATGCAGCCTTCATATTTTTGATGGCTCACCTTTTGCGATAGCTTATCGTACCAAACTTCTCACAGGTATTTGAGCTGTTTGCTGGCAGCAAGCCCAGGTGTGAAGTAAGGGACCTTCTCCCCCCCCTTCCTTGGCCTGCCGCCAGTAATCTTATGGTGCTGCTTCAGCACAAGAGGCAGATCAGCTGCCAGCAATGGATTAGCCCATCAGGGAGTGTGCTGGGTGGCAGCTCTGTCTTTGCCTCTGCAGGGTCACAGAGGGGGAGCAGGCCGTGTCAGTCTCACAGGCCCCTTCCGCAAGACCTCCCACCACGCTGCTTTGCCGCTTAATGAGCAAACCAATTAGCGAGTCAGTGTTTATTCGCAAGGGGAACAAAGTGAGAGAAACTTGACAAACTGGATTGCAGTTCCTTCTTCTTTTCATATCCCACCGGCTGCTCATTTGAGGCCATTTGAAAAGCATAACAACATTACAAAGGCTTGCATTGCAGGTCTTCCGGTTTACAGGGAGCAGGAGAAAGAGCGACTGTGAGAACACACACACACACACACACACCTTTGCAAAGAGTAGCATGAAGAGAGTGTCACAGTTCTGCACAACACACAAAATGATGGCAACAGCTGAGGTTCAAAGCCCGGCAGTTACACACTGTATTATGAAATCTTGGTGGGTGAAGGCCAAGTTTGGAACTAAAATAGAAGGCCACTGAGACAATATTGCTACCAGAACAGCTTACATTGAGTGGCATAATGACTTGCTTTTATTTTCAAGCTGTTTTCATTTGAGCTGAATAAAATTGACTGGTATGGGAAAGGGGCTTGGATTAAAAATGATATTTAGATGCTTTGGCCCTCTTCTCCATTTTCTGTTCAACATTTATGTTGCAACTTTAAAAATCAGTATTGGCATTAATGTAGATCTAAATATGTGAGAGGGAAAAGTGGAATATATTTATATCAGATTTAACAATGCAGAATAAAAGGGCCAGGGCTTCAATACCCTTAGTGGCAGATATAAAGAAGCAATCATAATAAACCAATAAAGGAGAACTAATAGTTTTAAAAATGCTCTTCTTTTCCTCCTGAGATGCAAAAGGATATAACTGTGCTGCAGTTTTGAGGAGAAAGTATTCTTGCATTGTCCTCTTACTTTGTAAAATTCATAGAAAAAATAAAGAGTTAGAAGAATTAGTGAGTTCAGTAACCCGTCTCTTTATGCATACATCAAAGAATGGGACAGGAATGGAATCCACAGAGGGATGTTCCAGAGGTATAAATGAATCACTGATCCGTTAACACTTCCGCTTATAATGACTCCTGCATCTAACAAGCAGTGACATGATCCTTTTCAATCCCAGGAAGGCTGAATCTGTTTTGCTGTTGTTTAGGACACACTTTGTGACACAGAGATACAAAGAAAGGGAGGGAGAGATAGCCTAAACAAGAATTAGTTACCGGTAATTTGAGTTTGAAAAATATCACAGCAAATAATGTGGGTAAACTGCTGAGTTTAGTAGGATTTCATATGCAATGAGGAGTCTGTTAAAAATCTGATCTTGGCACTGTAACTCCAACCAATTAACTCAATTTTATTGATCTGGTGGTAAGGACTGCAGTATTTTTCAAGCCACTGATTACTATGGAAATACTTGCATTGATCTGAACATTTCCTTTATTCGTGTTGTTATGATCTGATTATTGAATCACAGTGACACCATTCAAGGCAAATGTTTAATACATTTTAATATAAATGATTGACAATAATTACACTTATATAAAAGGAAGTTGCGGGTATATCTCTACCACCTGGAAAAAAAATAGATCTGCAGTAACATTATATTGTAGATCATCAGTAGATATAGACTATAGGTCATCACACAATTACATAAATTTACAAATGAATGAACAGCATACGAATCTCAATTTTGCTCTAAAATACGTCATTCAAAAACTTTGCAAACCTTTGCTACCAGATTGAGCTGCAAAAATCCAAATAAGCATCAGATTCCATTAAAAAGTGTCAGGAACTGTTAAAGTGGCAGCACAAATAGTCAAACAAGTGGCTTGATCGAGGCAATCTATGGTCCTGGGGTTAGCATAATTTGTTGGCTAACAGGAAATGGATATCTAGTTTCCTGCTGAAATATTGGAAGGAAACTAAGCAATCTAGTTTTCAACAAGATCATTTATTTATTCGATTTTTATCCCGCCTTTATTACTTTACAAGTAACTCAAGGCAGCGAAGATACCTATTACTCCTTCCTTCTCTTTTACACCCCAAACAACAAACTTCTGTGTTGCTTTGAGCTAAGAGAAAATAACTGGCTCAAAGTCACCCAGTTGACTTTCATAGTTAAGGTAGACTAGAACTCAGTGTCCTGGTTTCTAGGCCAGCACAGCAGGGGTAAGTTCCTCTTATCTTCCCTACTGGTTTGGGTCGCATGGGAAGTGCGCGTTTTGCATCGCTTCTGGGTACAAAACCCTCTGTGGATGTGCAGGAGGTGCAGAGGGTTCTTTTCAAGTCAATTTCGTCCCGGAGGACCGATTTCCAACCAGAGGACCAGTTTGGGAGTGTGGCTAGCCGGCTGTTGCTGCCTGTTCAGCGAGTGGAGACAAATGTCCCCTACTGGTTCTTGCAAACTGGTCCGTATCGGCAGCAACCCACCACTGCAGCACACCTTAACTATTTACACCAAACATCAAATTGGCAATCCGGTCTTTGGTTTTTCATCAATGGCAGCAGAAAACCAGTGATCTTCCAAATCAATAAGAGGGTAAGAGGGAATGGAGTGATTGAGGAAAGTGATGTGTAAAAAGAGAGTATGATTGTATGTCTTTTTTAAGTGTGTGTATTTAGCCTATGATCTTACATATAGGATTCTAAGAATCAGCATAATTTATGACCATCCTTCCTACTTCACATTGGGACAGAACTTGATATTTTCTCTCAATTTATATATATAAAACACACACACACACACACAACATGATTATTGCTTAATTGAGCAGAATATTGAGGTTTTATGGAAACAGAAAAGAATGATTTAATTACATTTTAAGCAAATCTTTGAATTTCATGGATGCCCATATATATCATAACAAAATTATTGGAGGAAATCAGTATGTTAAATATCTGTGTGGGTAAACTATTCATTTGAATGCAAATCTATACTTAATTATGAATATCAGTCAATAACTGTCCCTAGAAAGGCAAGCAATTTTTTATTAGCCTGCTTGACATTATTGTTGTATAAATAAAAACTCTAAATGCTGATGTGAACTTCTTAAAGGAAAGCCAAGTTATCTATGATTAATGAACACTGTTGTAATGTTTTAGAAACAAATTAAAATAGTATGCCAATGTAAACAAATCCCAATCCTCGTATCTTGTAGAATTTTATATTTAGTTAATTTCAGCTTTAATTCAATGTCTTTGATTGTTAGATGTAGCTTTATGCTGAAATGTCAAGTTAAATTATTGTAGAAGGTATCATTATTTTCCTACAGAGGAGAAAATTGAAAAATGAATTTCCCAATAGTCATTCACTCTGGCAGAATATATATTGTGTTGGTGAAGACATTTGGGAGTGTCAAATATAATTTAAGCATGTACTGAAAGATCTTAGTGCAACCACCAGGATATTCAAATTCATGTTCTATTCAAATTTTTTCTCTAAGTAAGATGGAAAGATACAGATCTTTAATAACATAACATACTATTAAATTGCTCTTGGGAAAAATCAGTTGTGAAGATCAAGATGTTTTCATAATTCCTTTTCTAGAATGTAGGGATTATTCAATCTTTTATCTTTCATAGAATCTTCAGGCTCTGATGTTCTATCAAAGACTTCCAATAATATGGGATAGGGCATGTATGGATTTACACACCAGCCACCAGAGAAATTAGACTCTGATGCTCCATTTTCATGTTATAGGATTGTGTAAACCATTCAAAATAAGTGCTTCAAAACATGCAGGAGCATATACAAGGAATTTAATAATTAAAGCAGTTGGGTTACACAGCTTCTTCAGACCATCTCTGCATGTGTGTGCACGTGTAGTCACTTTGTGTTGCTTTTAAGAGAACTGGAAGCTATTAAAAATGATAAAGTTGTAAGAAGAAAGAGAATAATTTCCAGAAAGCAAACTATTCAAAGCTCCATATCTCCATGCAAATTTTAACACTTGATTCTGATTATTTATACTGTCTGAATATCCAAATTTAAAACATAAACCTATGGTTAGAAATGATTTTGTAAACCATAGTATACATTATCTATGGGACAGTGATGGCTAACCTTTTTCTGCTCGGGTGCCAAAAGGGCGTGCGCATCCCCACACCCATAATGCAATGCCTTCCCCTGTGCATGCTGCCCCCTACGCATGCACACAGGCCTCACTGAAGCCTCCGAACCTCCGGTTGGCCCATTGTGCCATTTTCCACAAAAACTGCCTTCCCCACCCTCTGGAAAGCTGAAAATCAGCTGGCCATTGTGCACATGTGCACTGAAGCTGACATAGGGCAATACCTTGCATGCCCTCAGATATGGCTCCGCATGCCCTCTGTGGCACGCGTACCATAGGTTCGCCATCAAGGCTGTAGGAACATGACAGAAGAGTTTTAAGGTAGTTTCTTCATCTCAGAATTTAAGCTAACAAGCTGACAATACATGTCCTAAAGGAATGAGTCTTAGCTCTGTAAAACAAGCTGTGATTTCAATCCATCATTTTAGAACTTAATTTGGGCTCACAGATATGGCTAGTGGCAGTCCACCCACGAAGGACTCCATATTAATCAAAGAAGCCAACAGCAAACAGATGGTTACAATACCAAATAATGACATGAAGTAACTGGCAGTTTCTTCTTTCTACTGTAGGAGATTTTGTCCCTTAAGGTTCAGAGTAGTCAAGCTATCTCCAATATATGCCTGGATCTTCAGGCAAAACAATTTAATGTCTTAATTCCTTGCCACTATCTCTCCTTTTCAGAGTAATGAGCAGCCTTCTGTAGCTACCTGTTGGCCAGCTTCAGAGTAGTCTTTCTTTTCTGATTCTTGTCTCTTCCAATTCTTTGTCTCTCGTTCCTTATTCTCCACTGTGCAATCTCTTTCTGCCTTGTCTTAGTGCGTTCAGCACTTACTTTCAAATTCTTCTTCTTATCCCTGCCCTGCCTAGCATATCGCCATAGCAGTTTATGGCCTCCTGCCCTAGTTTGTAGCAGTTGACATTTTCTTCTGTTACTGATCTCACATTCTTCCTGCCAAGGGTGGCTTTTATCATCCAACCTTACTTAATGTAACAAACAACCATATTGTGCCAACTACAGTACAGTATGTTGAAGCGTTTCCTTATCCCAGCTACTATATTTGCCAAAGCATTCCAAACTTTTTCTGGTTCTTTGAAACGTATCCCCCTACGGTTTTCTGTGCAATAAAAACAAGACTTTCCTTTCATGAATGAATACATGGGAGAAGTATGAGTTGATACTGCCATCCAAATATATGTTAGTAGAGATGATTGTTCATTCTTGTCAATCTTGCCTGCACAGGTTCTGAGAGAGTCTTTCCAAATAGATGAGGGTATGTACAATGCTCCTATTTATGCATCATTTATCTGAAACAAGCAAAATTAAGAGCACAGAATGGCTTGGAATTATCATCAGGTAACGCAATACATTAAACTTTTCCTTGAATCAATATTTTAGTCCAGATCTTTTCAGAAACCAACCAGATCCCTGAAATGCAATGACTTAGAACTATTCTTAGTTTAATTGAAGCAGTGGACCATTTGATATGTTTTTTTTGTTTTAAAGATAAATTAGGAAATCTTTCTGTAGCTTGGGCTGATATAGTATTATTGTACTTCACGCAGAATGCAGTCTTTATAAATGAACCGTTGCTGCTAAAGCAACTTACTAATAATTTTTTGGAATTAAGACATTGGATAGGAAGTGATGAAGTAAGGAGGCAAAGCATTATTAATAGAAGCAATTAAAGTTTGGACATTTTAGTTTTATTTGTTTATTTACAGAACATCATAGTTAGCAGGAGAGACTTTACAGGTCTTTTTCTACATAGCCCAGTTGGATTATGCATATTAGTTCCTGAGGAATTACCTTTATCTGATGACGCACATGGTGCTGCTTAAAAATAAAAGCTTTAATATTTACAAGAAGAAACTGAAATTCTCCCTGTGGGAAAATGGAGAGATATTCTGACATAACTGGTTTTCATGGTAAACAATATAGTAAAGCAAGTCTTTGGCTGTAATCTGGTGGTTTTTTTTATGTATCTTGTGGCCTCTTTGTCACCATCACAAGCACAAATTGAGCTGAAGTCATTTTCAAGTGCTTTCTCTCCTTTTCAGCATTGTTGTGTTTCTCGGTTCATGGAGAATGGTTAATTTAATGTCCTCTGGCATCATATAGATAAAGATTTCTCTTCCGTCAGACACCTGACGTTATCTTGAATAAAATTCTGAAGATAGGACATCAGCAAAAAATGCAACGAAGAATCATGAAGTTATTCCAGTACATTTTGAATTGAATTCTACAAATATAGTGCTTGACCAATACTAGAAAAGGCAGGCAGACAGAATATGCATCTTGAACATAATGCAGTGAATAATATGGAGAGGTTGCTGTAAGTGGGGCAAGTTATGACTTATGAGAAAACCTTGTTATACTGGTTACAGCAGAAGAGAAGGAATGAAAACAAAAAAGTGATTTTCTGGAGAGAGAGAGAGAGAAGTTCCCCTGAGGATGGGCTTCAACATGAATCCGAAAGCTTGGAAGACTAAACCTCTGGTCCCGGTGACTGACTCAGATTGGATCCTGCAAAAAAGTAATTCATTGTGAAATTGAGCAATAGAAATTAAAACATAGTTGATAACAACCTTTATAGTATTGGTAGTGCTGAGTTTATTCCAAAAAAAGGGGAGGGGAAGCAAATTTTGGTGCAGATGTTGATTCAATACAATGCAAGTTTGTCTTGATTAGATCATGGGTGTCAAACTCAATCATGTCAAAAGTCACATATTGTGACTTTTTTTTCACTTTACAACAGGGGTGGGTTCTACTTACCTTCCCTACCGGTTCGGGGTTACACTGGAAGTGCACGTTTTGCACGCACGTGCTTGCTATGCTCACATGCCCCCCCCATCGCTCCTGGGTTAAACTTGTCTGCGCATGCACAGAGGATTATTTTCGAATAAATTTCACTTCGGTGGACAGATTTCAAGCTGGAGTACCGGTTCAGGGGCGTGTCCAGCTGGCTGTCACTGCTGGTTCTGTGAGGGGGGGATTCCCACTACCGGATCTAGCTAACCGGTCCGAACCAGCAGGAACCCACCTCTGCTTTTCGGAGCCTGGTGTGGCCTGAGCATGACACATCTGGCCTGTGTTTGACACCCCTGGATTAGAAGATAGGAATGATTGTCACTTGTTCACAGAAAGGTGAAAGCCAGGAGTAAAAAGTAAATTGTTCCTTTGTTATTGACCATCGCCATTTTAACAATGAAATTGTGAAT